>JAURVB010002947.1:0-13864 GCA_033002965.1 Piper betle | reverse complement strand
TCTTTTAGCTGTGTTTGTGATAGTTTATCTTGGAATAAAATGGTACTGTTGTATTGACCTCTGACTCTTTAATGTTCTGGATGTTTTTCTTTACTGCTTGCGTGCTTTTATCTACTCCTGGGAAAAATTCAAAAGAAGCCGTCTCAAAAGAAGCCTCTTAAAAGCCCACCTATCAAAAAACGTAGTCACTCCACATCATATTTACTGCTTGTAGCAGTTAACAGTTACATGATTTATGAACATGTATTACAAAACTCTATTTCTGTTTGTATATATTCTGGGTCTGTATATCCGTACTTGCTCAACTGATAATTAACTTGCTTGATCTCCACTGAATTTATGAGGAAAGACACGTAAACATTCCAGTTTGGTTACAAGAGAGCTTATATGACCAAAAATTACAAAGATTGATTGTCGTTGATGCTTCCCGGGCTAGGGTGCCTATGGTCATTAGAATTCAATCTTTTCATTCTGTCACTTCTCTTGTTGGTTTGGCTGCTGGTTTCGGATGAAGAAGGAAGATCACAAGTACTTGATTGACCCTCGTTTGAAGTTTCCCCATCTGCGTTAAACTCAGATAACAAACAGAGTGAAGCGCCCCTTTTCAGCTTGTACATCCATTTCTTTCTTATCATCCATGTGTTGGTCCTCTATGTCATCCTCGGATTTAGAGAGGGTGCTATATGATTGTCTAGGACTCTTAATTCTGGCGAAGGACCAACAGCTTGGGTCTAAATCCTCTCCATCCATGAGTTGATGCTTGACACAGCACCGGCCACTTCAAACACTTGGGTGAGAGACCGGTGTCATGGACAGCGATGCTGATGGCGATAGCCTTTTTGAGGTGTGCTGGAGTTTTCGAAGAGTGCTGATGGGCACCACATAGTACTTTTGGCCAAGGAGAAGCACAGGGTCTGGTGGCACCACTGCTGATGGCTGCCTGAACACGTCAGGGCAGCATAATCTCCGACGCCAATCATTGGCCGGTCATGGAGCTCAACGGGGCCACCTGGGTGGACTATCTTGACGAGCAGGTTTTTGGAGTTCCTGGAGCAGAACCATCTTGACAAGGCCCTAGTGAGATCATGAATTGGGTTCTTCAGAGCTCTTTGTTATATCCTGTGGAGATTGCATTGGTTTCATCTCTTTGGAATTTTATGACTAGGACAATACTAACCAATCAAAGAGGCTTGGAAAGGCAAGCTGATTCCTTCAATGCTAATTGCTTTAGAAACTTGGTGGAGAGTACAAGGAAATTAAGAGAAAAAAATCATATCACCTTCACATTTCAAGAGATGCATGAAGATGTACACTATACAGAACTCAACTGTTCCCTGCTGCAGCAACGTTGCCACCAATCCGAGTCTATGTTCGGAGTTCAAGTAGACGAATCACACCTTGTAAATTGCTCCTTGTCTTCTTACCCTTTGCCCCATAAAACAAAAATATATTTTTCTCTCCTTTTAACTCTAGAGCCACCTACCATTTACCACCCCAAACCCTATTATGCAAGATTACAAGGCCTTTTTAGATCTTTCTTTCCACAATGTACACAATGTCATGACAAGATTCATTGTTATATCTTCTTAATTTTTTCTTTTAAAAAAGTAATATTGAGTTCTCATGATGAATTTGACAAGACAAAGCATTTTCATCTGAAGGTACGGTCTAAAAAGCAGCTTGAAATTAGAGTCATTTAGGATATTTAATGATTTATCATTATTCTCAGCTTATTTTTTGAGTAAAGAAAGGTAAATGATTAACAATCATTCTAAATTAATACACGATGCTCATTTTTATGAGTACATAAAACATTAGAAGCACACTATGCGTAACTTACAAAAAAATTGCCTTGCAGTTTCAATGCTGATGGGCCACAGATAAAAGTATATCTGGCATATCCAACCGAACTAATGGGGTTCGGATGTAACTTCTAAATCAGGTCTGAAAGCATTCACTTCAAACCTTTCAAATGGTTGGTGAGCAACCTGTAGTCCTTGAATTTATTTTATACATGTTTGAGAAGAAAACCAGTTGCAATCAGGTAGATTTTCAATTGGGCCGACTGCAGCAACTGAAACGCTCTGCAAAGTAGGGGGAAAAATCATATGATAATGCAAGCTACTGAAACCAATATTTGTTGACAAACTCCTTTACAAGAAACAAATAATCAAAGAACCCATTTGTATACCTTATCAATTATGAAACTACGTGCAGTTTGCTTCATCATAGCAGCATCAACACTATCAATGCGAGCAAATAACTCCAAGAACGGAATAATTCGCCCGTATGTCAGCAGCTGTATAGAATTAGAATTTTTTAACCTTAGAATAACTCACGACATAGAGGTTTTCCTCCTCGGTATAGTTCAGATGTGAAAACTATTACTATGGTCTTTGATACCTGGCGTCCGTTATTTTCAGCGACAGCACTGGTTCCATCTATATGGAGAAGTAGGGCAGATTTCAACTGCAAAAAAAAGGAAATAACAAACAAGTTACCTACTCAAAAATTTGGTAAGCAAGCAATTAAAAAGGGGGGAAATGAAAATATGAGGTAATTGAAGAATTCCTAAACCACATGACATTTTACCTGATTTCGAGCCCGTGCAACTTCTGTTTCAGAAACATCTGTAGCTAGTCTCTTAAATCCTTCCATTAGTGCATGTGATAGATCAGATAAGCTTTCAGGCTGCACAAAAGAACACAATTGGAACTAAGGAAAATATATAACAATTTGCAAGATCTCTTCTTCTTCTTCTTCTTCTTCTTCATCCACATGACACCAAAGAGTGTTGGGGACATGGGCTGGATGCCCTTCCTGAAGCCAGATGGCAGAAAAAGAATGGGCAGGTACACAGAAGACTAAGAAAACAATGTACATATAAATTACACTTGGTTAAGGCAGAAGTGCTCGTTTACCTGTGCCGTTGCATAGATGCCAAATAGCCCTGTATCCTGATAGTTAGTGTTGAAAGCCATTAAACTCTCAGCTAAGTTACCATTGCTTATTGTACATGCGAGTTCAGACCTAGAAATTTACAACAAACTATACATTAACAAACACAATCACCAAATCTTGTTCTAACTAATTACGCTAAGTTATGACCTGGAAATAAAAAATAAAAATCAACGACCACAAATACTAGACCCATTCACTGGTGAATGCTTGCCTACAAAATCAAAGCAACATGTTGACCTACCCAGAGAAGTTGCCACCGCCATCATTTTTCTTCCAAGATCCTAACAAAGTTTGCATCATCATCAATGGGATGGAATATGGATCAGTCCATGCAGCACCCTTGAATGCAAGTGCAAAATGTGCAATAGGCATGTTTTCATTGACTACTCGAACCTATAAGCATTGTGATGACATCAGATTGTTGAACTATTTACATGATGAGAACCGCCACCAGCAACCAGTAGCAAATAATTAATAGTGTAAAGACCTCTGATCCAGTAAAAACGGCAGGATTTTTCTGAACAAGCTGGCTAGCATTGGTTGGATCCCTGGAGAGCTTGTTGAACAGTGTGGTCACATGTTTTACAATGTCCCCATGTTTAACAGCACCAGCAGCAGATACAACCTGATTAGTAGAGTAACAACTGTGACCCTATGGGAAATAATAGATTGTTTTTTTAACTGATAACAGAAAATGAAGTAAAAAGTTGGATCACCATTCTATGTCCTGTATAGTGAGAGCATATGTAATCACGCAAGTCCCTCTTTGAGATAGTCTGAATGTTCTCTGATGGGCCTAGGATAGTTTGTCCCAGTGGCTGATTCTGGAATGCTGCTGAATGCAGGTGATCAAAAATCACTTCCTCCATTTGTCCTTGTACCTGCATATATATGCATTCATTCAGCTGTCAAAAAGCAAAATAAGAAAAGTGAATCATTTTAAATAAGTTATTTGGGGCCACCCTTTAATAAGATTAACTCTACAGAGTGTCAATGATTGAAAAACCAACAGAGAAGGGTGCACTGACGTACACAACAAATTGGGGAAAAAAAGTAGTAGCATACTTCTTCCATCTCTCTGAGAATAACACCACGCTCTCTTCGAATGGCATGCTCCGCAAAGCGAGAATTTTGAAGTATGTCAGACAGGATATCCATAGCCACAGGCAAATCATCGCGAAGAACATTTGCATAAAATGTGGTCTGTTCACGTGAAGTATAGGCATTCAAGCGACCTCCCATGTTTTCTATCTCTACCTCCAAGGACTGGGCTGTACGCTGCTTAGTACCTTTAAAGATCAGGTGCTCAAGGAAGTGAGCAGTACCATTGTTTTGTGGGGTCTCAAATCGACTCCCTGCATCAATCCAGACACCAACAGTAGCTGTATGCAATGCAGATGGTGGAGATGTCTGGGTAACAACACGAATACCATTGGGAAGTGTGGTGATGTGTGTCTCAGGGAATCGAAGGATGTTGGAATGGTCGCATATTGTAGGCTCTGGGGAGCTATGCCGGAGGAAGCGGTTGTCTCGTATACTTTCCTCAAGTGGTTTTAAATTAGGGGAGGTAGAAAATAATCGAGCACTAAGAGCAGGGCAAATCCTTCTGATCTTTCTACATATGCGTGTCGACATTGCCATGGAAGTCCACTTATTTCTATATCCACTGTTTACTTATCAAAACATTATGCCAAAAAACACACCCCAGAACAACCACTCATCAGCTTAAACAAAAGTCATAACCTCCACATCTACTACCTGCAAAACATTCTTCTCGTCAGAATACTTGATATGTACACTCAACCTCACTATTTTACATCCATGACTGTTGTGTGAGCCTAATCAAGTTTACTGGGGCTCAAACTCAGCTAGTTTACCTTCGAGTTTGAGTCAAGCCTCTCGGTATTCAAGCTTATCAAAGTTCTATTAGAGCTTGAAGCAGC
This sequence comes from Piper betle, assembly GCA_033002965.1. NCBI lineage: Eukaryota > Viridiplantae > Streptophyta > Magnoliopsida > Piperales > Piperaceae > Piper > Piper betle. Next base: position 8,960 of record JAURVB010002947.1, on the reverse strand, counting down.
CTAATTTGTAATATACTGTAACTCATACAAAAAACATTATTTAATATAGAACAAAATTGTCATACGTTGATAAACTAATTCAAAATGCATACAGACAATCTCATATTAATGCCAAAAATATCGAGCTTCAAATTAATTCCAGCAAACCAGGCCACGCTTTATTTCTTTGAGATCAAGTTGAACTTCAAATTGAGTATCAAGCTACGTCGAGCTTTCATTGAGTCAGACACGAACCCAAATCAAGCAAAAGAACAGCCCAACTCGTGGGCATCCAATTATAGACTACTAGAAACATTCATGACAACTAAAAACAAAAAATCCCATCTTTCAAATTAATTTGTGAAAAAAACGAGCAGCCTTGGAAATTGGAATATGCTGCACTCAACTATTTCGGCACACAGAACTCACAATCGCAAGCTTCCGGAACACCAAATCAACACTCGAAACAACTGAAGGCGCATCCTTCGCGCACAAGGCATCCACACTAGCAAAGGTTCAAGAACACGCTCAAGGCGAATCCAAAGCAGAAAACAATAAGATTAATCTACTCTACCAAACATAAACATCACATTTGCCCATCAAAAGAACAGCAAAGAAGCAGTCCTTCTCACCAAGGAGGTCACTACAATAGCGGGGAAGGAACTGGTCGCCGGCAAACGCGAAGCTTCCTACGACGGCCGCCGGCGTAGCAACGGCGGCGCTCTCTTGTCTTCTGACCCTTCCCGCCTTCCCCACCTTGTGACAAATAGATAAAAACAACGTCCACGGGCCGACCCGTTAATCGTTAGGGCGTAGGGGTGGCGTCGGGTCGGACATTTTAACAAGGCGCTGCCCGTGAGTGCCTAATTAACCACCGTCAAAAGTTGGCCATCAAAATTCTTTGTGTTAAAATTTGGTTAATATAAGAATTTATTTTTATCTTATTATTATTGTGAGTTTTATCAATTTAACTCAACATATAATATTTACTTGAATAAGATCTTATTTATAAGTGAGAATGAACTATAGATCTTTAAATCCGGCTTCCGTTCCAAGCCACGAGCCAAATATTTCAATATAAAACTAAACTCCTTATAAATTAATTTTTTATTAGTTTATCAGCATCGTAGAATGGCATAAAATTTTGGTTAAAAAATATCAATTGAATTCATATCGCAAAGAATTAGTTAAAATTCAAATTTTAAGTCATGCTATGAAATATATATATATATATATATATATATATATAAGATAAGTAATGTACAGAATCAACTATGACTAATGAAATGAACCAAAATCCCATTACCATGTAAATAGACCTAGAGATATAATAACAACTAAAGTAAGAAAACCCAATAGGCTAATAAGAGAGTCCTCCAACTATCCCAACTTTAACCCATCCATTCATGTTTTTACCTGCGGAGGTAATTTCGTGTTAGTAATAAAAACACTAAGCAATATAATTATAAGAAACAAGTCAATTTATTCCATAATAGCATTAATCGAGTTTTTTAGTGATTATAAGTTTATATTGAGTACTAATTACGTCGGGAAGGGTGGTCACTCCATCCAACTATAATCAAATGTATACGCACACACGCTATGTGGCCCATGGCCTATAGTTATCGATATTTGTTATTGACTCACCCTCTCAGCCTTCTCAATATCACAAGTGCATAATGAGTCGTCTTCCGTTATTGCGTCATGTCACCCCTTTCAGCATGAGGGTATATATGTCATCCTTTGAAAAAATTTAAGGCTGGCTAACTGAGTCAATTCTTTAACCCCAATTGTACTCGATGCATGATGGTCGAATCTGAGCTCACCCGACGAGGTCTGCCAAAAATAGAATATATAATATTTCAAATAGTTATACGGACTTGGAAGTATGATGAAACATCATAATCGCAATGAAAATTCTAATTGGGGAGTCACAAATAGTTTATACATTAACATGTATAACTCCTTAGTCTAATGTATGAAAAGATATAATATGTGGTACTTAACTAGGTATATAAAGAAAATAACAATAAAATATATCCCACATCAATTAGTTAATCATTTAGTTAATTACTTATAAGTGAACAATAATAATTTAATATTTAAATAATTGAAACCAGCTAAATTTATATTATCACACCAAATCATTAATCATTATCGGAAAAAATCAAAGCAAGCCAACAACTACTTGGACTTATAAAGATGTTAATATTTATCAACCCATAAATTAATAATTAATCATATATATATATATATAACAAACAAAATATTAAAATGGGTAAACCAACAATAATTCCTCTAATGATTGAAATATAATAACATGTAAGCTATCCATATTCTAACTCATAAATTAATAATTTACTTTATGTCTCATTAACAATATAAAGTAGTTAGAATTGTAAGACACATGATAGCTTATTAATCAGATTTCACACCACTCACTCGTATAAATCTGATTCAAAGGCTTGTAGATCTAAAAAATAAAGAATATAAGAGATTTAGATTAAATTTACAACTTACACTCACTAACAAGTATAATCTCATTTACAACAGATTAACAGTGAAATACTATCCGTGTTGTAACACCCCAAATCCGGTTCACGCTCGTGAACCGAACCGGCATGTTACAGGCCCCAGTTAGGTCGGCTAACCTGAACCTAACTCATGTGGATCCAATCTCAGCGTCTTAAGATAAAGATACAACTCTCAATGCATGGATAAATGCACAAACCCGAACATAGTACTACATGAATGACATGCAAATCAAAGTACACACCAAGACAATCTCGATAAAAATTAATAAAAATTTTGAAATATAATGGACAGAGTTTCCCCTAAAAATGCAATTAGGGGCCACCCTATCAAATATACATAAGCATATATATATATATATATATATATATATATATATATATATTACCATATATCAAACAATTTCATTCATACAAAATATAAAATCTAACATGCTATAACTCATTTTGAAACTTGGGTCTCAACCCACCGCGCTTCCATTGCACAACTCTGATCACATTTCACTTATTGTCATCATATCTTAGCTTTTCATATCATTCACAATATAATAGCATCATAAATAGAATATTAACCACTCTATCGAATGACATGTGTGCCAGCAATAACAGTGCTCCTTCGTCCAAGCTGGCTCTCCAACTCGTAATTATTACCTACATATAGTATAAAACACGTCAGTAACAAGTTTTATTGGTCTGGAAAATAAAATAACTATAACAAGCTAGCTATGAGAGCAAACTCTCATATGAAAGAAAACATCATATACTCCACGTGAACACTCTGAAGGGCACTACTGAGGAGCCACTGGGCTGCAGACCCAGTAGCATCCCGAACTTATTGATCTGCTGTTATTGATGCCGCTCTCGACATTTTCTTACTCCATTTTTTAGTCCCAAATCCTAACTAAGTGAGGAGGTACATGGCTATTGAAGAGTAGAAGATACAACTGGTGTGTATCTAACTTCCAGGTATTAGTTCAGTAGAACCTCCTTGAGTTGAAATTTCGAGGACAAAATTTTTATAAGGAGGGAAGATTGTAAAACCCACGATTTGAGTCAGGGTTTTATATTTAGAACCGGTCGGTTCGACCGTTATTTTCGAGTCAAGTCAGATTCAAAACACGTGTACGGAGCCAACGCCAGTCACGTATATGAGCTATGAGGGACATGCGTACTCAAGTATATGATGATAACGTCATGAACATAGCAGAACAGAATGAGTTATCAGAATATATGAGAGTATGCCACTTATGTTTATATATATATATATATATATATATAGTGGATCGTAGAATTAGTTTTAAGCTATTTACCGTGTTAGGACGCGTTACGGGTAGTTTGGATGGGTTGATAGTTCTAGAGCATAACATTGTGATGTTTTGGTGTTTTTTTGATTTTACGGGATTTTTCCCGATTTTTTTGGATTTTTTTAGGATTTAATACGACTTAGTTATTATACTTGACTCGAGTCGGAGACGAGTCAAGTCTTATTTATGAAATTGCCACCCAATTATTTTTCTTCCCTCCCGACGTCTTCTTCCCAAAGCCCTTCCTGACGCCTCCCCCATGTGCACCACTGTCGCGGTCGCCGAACGCCGACCCGGCCGCCGATCGTCGCCGCTTAGCCTTGCCACGGCGTTGCTGTGCCGCCCCGACGAACACCAACCATTGTCTGGCCGTTGCGATGCCGGAATCGCCACGCCTAGCTCTGCGCCCAGGTTGTGCCCGCATCGCCGATTGCGCCGCCGGCGATCGTCGCCACCACAATCCAGCTTTAGCCTCGACACCCTCGACCACCCAGCAACCTTCCTCGACTGGAGCAGAGGCCATCGCCGCCCAGGCCGGCCGGATCTAGCTACCCATCGCTGCCGGCCCTGTTTTAGTCATTTTTTGGCGAGGTACCACCACCGCCGACCATGTCGATGCCATAGACGTGTCGGGCTCGCCGAGCTGGTTCCAATGGTACCCAATACCATTGCTTTTCAGCCAGTAGACATCGCCAACGGTTGTCGTCGGAAAACCGTCGGAAGTTGCTGGAAAACCATCGAAACCCGCAGGAAAACCGGATTTGCTGGAATTCACCGGATCTTCCGCAGAGCTCATCTAGTCGAACCCGATCGAGCTTCGAACACCGATGAGCATTGAATTCGAGTTCCGAGATGCGTGACAAAACCCTAGCAGTCGTCGATTGTCGACGACGAGAGGTATAATTACCTCTGATTTGATTATTTAAAATTAATAATTGTTAGCACAGCATGATAGGATTGATTGATTGACATAATAAAAGTCCGAGCATGAAAGAACTAATGATATGCATGATTTGATTGCTAATGGGTGAATGTAAGTGATCTAATGAGGTAGATCGAATCGGAGCATGATAAGGGATCACAACGTAATTTAGAAAAACACAATAATATTGGTATGAATAGGATGAGTTAGGATTATTCATATTTATGATTATTGATTGTTGATTGTGATGGATGGCTATTATGTTGTGTGTTGATTATATAACGAGTTTGATGCATCATTTAGTTAGCGGGCGTTAGTATTTAGTTTTGAAGTGTAGATACGAAGTAGGAGCTCGCCGCCTAAGCGCGATGACACGCTTGGAGCTTCTACCAGGTCCGTTTAGGACTCGTTTTTGCTTTACGTTATCTTCTATTGTATGTTTATTTTATTATTTGCAAGACAGGTTAAGTGGCATTTTATTAGATCCCACTTAACTCGGGCCATTTAATTGAATAGTTTTCCGGATTAATAACCCCTCGAGGATGAGATCCCTCAAGGATGATTTCGAAAACAAGATCCACCACAAATTGCCTTCGGGCCTATTATATAAATCCCTTCCCAGGCCTATATATTTATATATATATAGTTTTCGCATTTTTAATGAGACGAGAGATGGAGAAATCAGACTGCACGTACCATCAGCGGATGCCGTGACAGTCAAAGCGGGCTCTGGATTAGTGCCAGCGGACTGTTCCATTCCCGAGGGATCCTGATAACTCCGTGTTTGAGTTCCTCACACTCAGAGAATGTGGAGGTTTACGAGTACTATTTAGTACAGCACATGTCCAGACTTGTGGTTCAAAGGGTACTAAAGGCGACTGCCTGAGAGTACTCGGCCTTCGTGCTTAAGGCCAGGAGAAATATGGAGGTAAGGAGAGGGCTTAGGATTTGGGACTAAAAAATGGAGTAAGAAAATGTCGAGAGCGGCATCAATAACAACAGATCAATAAGTTCGGGATGCTACTGGGTCTGCAGCCCAGTGGCTCCTCAGTAGTGCCCTTCAGAGTGTTCACGTGGAGTATATGATGTTTTCTTTCATATGAGAATTTGCTCTCATAGCTAGCTTGTTATAGTTATTTTATTTTTCGGACCAGTAATAATTATTACTGACGTATTTTTATACTATATGTAGGCAATAATCATGAGTTGGAGGAGCCAGTTTGGACGGAGGAGCATTGTTGTCGCTTGTACACATGTCAGTCGATTGAGTGATTATATTGTGTTTATGATGTTATTATATAGTGAATGGTGTGATTAAATGTTTGAGACATGATGATGCGACATGATTAAATGTTAAGACATGTTAGAATGTGAAACATGAATAGAGTGCGAAATGGAAGCGTTGTGGGTTGAGATCCAAGTTTCAAAATGAGTTATAACATGTTAGATTTTATATTTTGTATGTTTGATATATGGTTATATATATATATATATATATATATATATATATATATTTGCATATGTATATTTGACAGGGTGGCCCCTAATTATATTTTTAAGGGAAACTCTGTCAGTTATATTTCAAAATTTTTATTAATTTTTATCGGAATTGTCTTGGTGTGTACTTTGATTTGCATGTCATTCATGAGGTACTATGTTAGGGTTTGTGCATTTATCCATGCATTGAGAGTTGTATCTTCATCTTAAAACTCCGAGATTTGATCCGCATCAGTTAGGTTCGGGTTAACTGACCCAACCAGGGCCTGTAATATGCCGGTTTGGTTCACGAGTGTGAACTAGATTTGGGGTGTTACACGTGTTAATCTACTTAATAAGGTATTTGGTTACGTTATTTTGGACCTATTTAATAGAAAAAAAAATCTAGAGATAACATGTAAATTCGGAGGTAATTTTGGACCTATGCTAACAATCATCAAGTTTACATTATAAATTCGGAGGTAATTTTACCTCACGTCATCGGCAATCGGCGACGGCTAGGGTTCCGTCGCGCGTCTCGGAGCTCGAGTCCGGCGCTCATCGGCGTCCAACATTCGATCGGGATCGACTGGATGAACTCCTCGGAGGATCCGGCAAATTCCAGCGAACCCAATTTTCGGCGGTTTTCCGGCGGCTTCAGTGGTTTTCCGGTAACCTTCCGGCGGTTTTCCGGTGACAATTACCGGCGGCGTTTACTAGCTGGATAGGGGTCATATAGGGTACCATTGGAACCGGCTCAGCGAGTCCGACACATCCACGACATCGACATGGTCGGCTGAAGCGGTGGCTCGTCGGAAAATGGCTAAAACAGAGGCTGCGGTGATGGTTGCTAGATCCGGCCGGCCACGGCGGCGACGGCCTCCGCTCTGGTCAGGAAGCGTCACTGGGTGGTCGAGGGTGCTGAGGCGACCACCTGATCGTGGTGGCGATGCTCGCCGGCGGCGGAATCGGCGACGCGGACCGAAATGTAGCCGCGGCGCTAGGCGAGCCGATTTCGACGTCGCGGCGACCTGGCAGCGGCCGGGGCTGGTCGGGGTGGCACGGCAACACTGTGGCGGAGCTGGTCGGGGCGGCACGGCAACGCTGTGACGGAGCTGGGCGGCGACGATCGGCGGCCAGGCGGCGCCGACAGTGGCGGCGGCGACGCTGCACAGGAGCGGTGTCGGGGTTTATTTTGGGGAAGAAAAGAAGGCGCGGGGTGTGTGGTGGCAAGGTCATAAATATTACTTGACTCGTCTCCGGCTCGAGTCAAGTATAATAACTAAGTCGTATTAAATCCTAAAAATTCATAAAAATCGGGAAAAAATCCCGTAAAATCAAACAATACCACAATATTATAATGATATGCTCTATGACTAACAACCCACCCAGACTACCCGAACGCGTCCTAACGCGGTAAATAGCCTAATACTAATTCTACGATCCACTATATATAAAAATAATAAAAAAATGACTGGCATACTCTCATATATCTGATAACTCATTCTGTTCTGCTGTGTTCATAACGTTATCATTATATACTTGGGTACGCATGACCCTCATAGCTCATACACGCGACTGGCATCGGCTCGGTACACGTGTCCTGAAACTGACTCAACTCGAAAAAATAACGGTCGACCCGACCGCATCTGAATATAAAACCCTAACTCGAATCGTGGGTTTTACACCCACCATGTTCTTCTACCCCTGACCTTTAACTGCCAAACTATATCATTAGAATTTTTTAAAATAATTACATTTGGCAAATGTTATTTTATATGTTATGTCATTTTTAATAATTCTAATAAACAAAGAATCATGATAAAATATCTTAGGTATAATAAACTCTTATTCAATGATGGGATAGATAATAATAATTTAATATCTTAGGTATAATTTGGGATTGACTTTAAAAATATCATATTTGAACAAAATGATGAATTATAATTATTATATTTTTTATTATATTTTTTTAAAGATAATTATCCATACTCTTATTGTTAGGAAATTAAAAATTAAGATAAGCCGAGTTTGAACCTACGACCTTCTACCGTGAAAGATATTTTCATTGTTTTTTTAAAGAAATTATGGTTAGCGAAATTTAAACTTGTAACCCTTTGTAAGAGTTATTTTTATTGTATTTTTATATTTTTATTATATTTTGATTAGTCTATTCTCCTACTTATAATCTTATGCTAGTATTGAGTTACCCTTTTATTAATATACATGCAAAAACACTTGCACAGCGCACGAGGTATCATTATCAATAGATATAAAAGGAAACAAAAATTATAATCACATTTATTAAAAAATATTTTCTAACAAATGATTGTTGAGTTTTTAAAATAAAATTAAAATAATCATAATAAAACAAAAAAATTATATAATCACAAACTAAGGTTGTCGTCCTTTATGAAAAAGTATATCGTATAAACATATCCTTCTAAAGAAAATATAGTTATACAAGGAGACACATCTAATAGAAGTATCCTTTTCCAAATACTTAAATATGTTTAGCGGTAATGAACATTTTGCAAAATCGGATCGAAGGGAATCTGAGTATAAAAAATTGGTAAATCAGTCTTTCGATTCAAATCAGTTTCTGAATTAGCTGATTTGAACCAATTCTACCTGATTCTATACGGCGGTAGGGAGATGGTGAGAGTGGCGACAGGGGGGGGTTTAGATTGGGAGGTGGTCTAGTGGCAAAATCGGGCAGGGGGGCCGTGGCAGCTGGGGGCGGGCAGG
>JAURVB010002944.1:0-63173 GCA_033002965.1 Piper betle | reverse complement strand
TTTCACATTTGCATCTCCATCTTGAAACCCCAGAGTAGATCCTGGTCGGCTTAACCGAATCCAGTAGATTAGCGAACGGTTCGGTCGCCGGTGACATTTCCGGGTCAGTTTATGGGTGAGCCGAAACGGGGTGTTACACTGTCACGTCCCCAGGGCACCGTGTCGCGGCCTTGATCAACCTAGTCGCAAACCCAATGCACCCTGTCACGGCCAAGTTGCACCGTGTCACATCACCAGCACGCCCTGTCGCGGCCAATGCAGTTCCTAACAAGACCCCAATCTCACCCTATCGTGGCTAAGGTGCACCCTTGATCAACCCAGTCGCATCCCAGTACAACCAAAAAGTTTGTCAGAGCATGCAAAAAGGGAAGTGAGCTAATAAAAGGTTATTAATTTAATGATAAGAAGCGATTTAATGTTTAACATATGAAATAATATTATTAGGAACTTTTGTGATAATAATTATAGCAGTACTAATGTGCGTAAGTTGTTAAATATACTTTACTGTTATTATAGCCAAAGATAGACCACAATTAATAAGTTTACATATGTATAACCCTATAAGAAGTTTAATTATAATATTATTGAGAACTTTGATTTTCTTAATATATTTTGTAGTATTTTGCATAATTTTTTAGAAAATAATAAACATAAAGTGTTAGAGTAAAAAAAGGGACTTTACAAACCTAAATGCTAGGACAACCCCTAAACTGTTGGTATCAGAGCAAGTTCTTTCCTGACAAAATAGAATCTCTAAGTTATTTAAATTTAGAATTGAGCCCTAATCAAAAATTAGCGGTCAGTTAAATAGTATAATAGATTGAATCATCAATTTCGGGGAAAGTACCGGCCCTATGAGGGGTGTTGTGTATTTCTTGTCCATATCCAACTTCATTGTCTACAGCTTAAATTAAGAAGCTTTAATTTAGCTTCGATTTCAACAATAAAGGCCCCTGAGTCGTAGACGCAAGGTAATGAAGGCGAGGTGACGTTTTAGAGCAAAAAAATGCAACTGGGACATGCCAGAAAGGAAGTGAGCTAGTTGGAGGTTATTAATTTTGAGGATAAGAAGCTTGTTTGTCAACGCCCTGAATCTGGTTCACGGCTACGTGAACCGGCTACTCGCATGTTACAGGCCCCGATTAGGTCAGCTAACCTGAACCTAACTCATGCGGATCCAATCTCGGCGTCTTAAGATGAAGATACAACTCGCAATACATGGATGAATGCATAAACCCTAACATGGTACTACATGAATGACATGCAATTCAAAGTACACACCAATACAATTACGATCAAACTCAATAAAAATTCTAAAATAAAATGGACAGAGTCTCCCCTAAAAGTGCAATTAGGGTCCACCCTGTCAAAACAACATATACCAATATATATGCATATATCAACAATTTCAATCACACATAATCTAATATACTGTATACTCATTATGGAACTTGGGTTTCAACCCACCACACTTCCTCTGCGCGCTCTGATCACATTTCACCTCTTGTCATCATGTCTTAGCTTTTCATCACGTCATAACATCATCTCATTGCATTTAATCATATCCTATCATGTCTTAGCATTTCACATCATTCACAATATAATAGCATCATAAATAGAATATTAACCACTCTATCGACTGACATGTGTGCAACGACAACAGTGCTCCTCCGTCCAAGCTGGCTCCTCCAACTCGTGATTATTACCTACATATAGTATAAAAACACGTCAGTAACAAGTGTTACTGGTCCGGAAAATAAAATAACTATAACAAGCTGGCTATGAGAGCAAACTCTCATATGAAAGAAAACATCATATACTCCACGTGAACACTCTGAAGGGCACTACTGAGGAGCCACTAGGCTGCAGACCCGGTAGCATCCCGAACTTACTGATCTGCTACTGCTGATGCCGCTTTCGACATTGTCTTACTTCATTTTCTGGTCTCAAATCTTAAGCCCTCTCCTTACCTCTATATTTCTCCTGGCCTTAAGCACGAAGGCCGAGTACTCTCAGGCAGTAGCCTTTAGTACCTTTTAAACCACAAGTCCGGACATGCGCTGTACTAAATAGTACCTGTAAACCTCCACGTTCTCTAGGTATGAGGAACTCAAAAGCGGAGTTGTCAGGATCCCTCAGGAATAGGGGTGGGCATCGGTCGGACGGACGTCGGACAAAATATTGTCCGCGTTTGTCCGAAATTTTATCGGACAAAACTTGTCCGACCGAGTTAATGTCCGACTTGTCCGTCGGGCCCGAGCAATGTCCGTGGACGGTCCGAAATCAAAACCAAAACTTCTAAAACCCTAACCCAGAAACACTGTTCATAGGGCGCCGCCGCCGCCGCCGCAGCATCCTGCCGCCGCCCTCCCCGCCGCCCTCCCCGCCCTCCCCTGCCCTCCGCCGCTCACCCACCCTCCCCTTGCCTCCGCTGAACCGCCACCGTCTCCGCTCCGCCTCTCCGCTCCGCCTGCCTCCGCTCCGCCTCTCCGCTCCGCCTGCCTCCGCTCCGCCTCCGCTCCGCCCGCCTCGCCGGCCGCCTCCGCTCCGCCTGCACGCCTCATCTGCCTCCGCCGCCTGCCTCCGCTGGACCGCCACCATCTGCTCGTGTCTCCGCCTCCCTCTGCGCGCCGTGTGAAGATCCACCGCCGCCTCTTGCCGCCGCCCTCCCCCGCCCAGCTTGCACCGCTCCAGCCTCCGCCGCCGCCTGCCTCGCCGGACCGCCACCCTAAACATCTCGCCGCTGCCTGCCTCGTCTGCCCTGCCTCCGCCGCCGGAATGCCGCCGCGGTGCCGCCGGACTCTGTCGAACCGCCGCCCGTTGCCGCCGTGTATATATCACTTAATTTATCCTAAATTTAGTTTATTTTATATTTAGGATTAATTATTATTATTTTATAAGGTTAGATTATTTATACTTAGATGATAATGTAAAAAAATTTATTCTAACAAAATTGTGCAGTGATTGAGCTATAAAAATTTGTACAATTATTTGGTGAAGGAAGTTTGCATCTTAGAAAGAATAGGTACTGTCAAAGATTGTTGGAGAATAGCTACTTATGATGTTATCTCTTTGCTTCCCTTGCTATACTTAGCATTTTGATAATTGCTAGAGAATAACAAATTTCAAAGATTGTTTTCTGTTGAGGGATACAAAGATTGAAGGATGGTGAAATTTTTGTTGAGATTAATTTATAAAATCTAGCCTGTTCTTTTATACCAAACTTTAGCTTGTTTAAAGTCGTAGTTTTCGAATCTGCTTTTTCTTCGAAATATTTCGTTACTTGAGATGTTGGTACTTATTAAAGAATGAAACTAGCGCACCTGATTAACTGTTCACTTACATTTGCATGAGAACAGATGCTTTCTTGCAAAACAAACATCATATACTATTGGCGATATAATTGAAATTTTGAATGTTTCATCATTGGCTTTACTTGCCATCTTTTTATGTTATTTCACACAGGAGATTGTTGGGTCTTAACTCTCAAAGTATTTATAGCTTATAATAAGAGTGACTTTTATCCTATGTATGTCATTTTTTATTATTTAAGATATTAAATATCAATTTTATGTATGAACTTAATTAATTTACTGTATATTACATTTTAAAATTTTTATAAACTATAATATTAGCCTTACAAATGTTGAAAATATTATATTATTGATATAAAATATCGGTCATTCGGTCGGTCATTCGGTCGGACAAAGAAATGTCCATGTTTGGTTTGTTTTAATTCGGTCGAATTCGGTCGGTCAAATTCGATCGGACATACTTCGGACTTCGGACGGTCGGACCAATTCGGACGTCCGCGCCCACCCCTAGCTACGGTGGCTGCGTACATCCTTGCTGCTTGCTGCTGCTCTAGTGCAGATGGTGCGGCCTGATTCTGAGCTAACTGTGGTTGTGGCTATGCCCTACCCGTCTGCTTCCTAGTCTGTCCTGCAGCCATGTACCCTCTCTGATCTGGTCCCCTGTTGCTGCCGCCTTGGTTGTAACACCCCAAATCCGGTTCACGCTCGTGAACCGAACCGGCATGTTACAGGCCCCGGTTAGGTCGGCTAACCCGAACCTAACTCATACGGATCCAATCTCGGCGTCTTAAGATGTAGATACGACGTGTCATGCATGGATAAATTCATAAAACCCTAACATGACACTACATGGATGACATGCAACCTAAATTTCACACCAACACAATTACAATCAAAATTAGTAAAAATTCTAAAATAAAAGGGACAGAATTTCCCCTAAAAATACAATTAGGGGCCACCCTGTCAAAATCGTATATTTCAAACATATATACGTATAGCAACAATAGCATTCACACGTACTTCTAATCTATTATATTCATCATTCTCTGAACTTTGGGTCCTAACCCATCACGCTTCCGCTGCGCTACTCTGATCATTTCACATTCTATCATGTCTCATGCATTTGAACATGTCATTCACAATATAATCACATAATAACACAAATTTAAACATTCAGAAATCTAACATGTGTGTGCACAAGACCTCATTGCTCCTCCGTCCAAGCTGGCTCATCCATCTCGTGCTTATCACCTACATATATATAAGAAAAACGTCAGTAACAAGCGTTACTGGTCCGGAAAATAAAATAACTATAACAAACTGGCTATGAGAGCAAACTCTCATCTGAAAGAAAACCATATACTTCCTCAAGAACACTCTGAAGGGCACTACTGAGGAGCCACTGGGCTGCAGACCCGGTAGCATCCCGAACTTACTGCTGCTGGTACTGTGCTACTCTCAGCACTTCTTTTTCAGTACTTCTCGTGAAACTTTATCCTAAGCCCTCTCCTTACCTCCATATTTCTCCTGGCCTTGAGCACGAAGGCCGAGTACTCTCAGGCAGTCGCCTTTAGTACCCTTTGAACCACAAGTCCGGACATGCGCTGTACTAAACAGTACCCGTAAACCTCCACGTTCTCCGGGTGTGAGGAACTCAAATTGCCACCCGAGTTATTTTTCTCCCCTCCCGACATCTTCTTCCCAAATCCTTGCCCTGACGCCGCCCCCGTGCAGCGTCACCACCACCGCTGTCGACGCTCCGCCGATCAATGTTGCCTACCCCCTCCATGGTGTTGCCGAGCCACCCCGACCAGCCTGGCCGCTGCCAGGCTGCCGTGACGCTGGAATCGCCTCGCCTAGCACCGCGGCTACATTTCGGTCGCGTCGCCAATTCCACCGCCGGCGACCATCGCCGCCACGATCAGGTGGTCGCCTTAGCACCCTCGACCGTCCAGCGACGTTTCTCGACCGGCACAGAGGCCATCGCTGCCCAGACCGGCCGGATTTCTTCACCCACCGCCGCCACTCTATTTTAGACATTTTCCACGAGCTGTCACCTCCGCTGACTACGTCGATGCAGTAGACGCGTCGGGCTGCGCAAGCCGGTTCCAATGGTACCCAATATGACCCCTATCTAGCTGCATAGACACCGTCGGCGATTGCCGCCGGAAAACCGCCGGAGAGGTGCCGGAAAACCATTGAAGCCACCCGAGAAAACCGGATTCTCTGAAATTCACTGAATCTTCGCGGAGCTCATCCAGTCGAGCCCGATCGAGGCTTCGGACGCAAAGGAGCGCCAGGTCGAGCTCCAAGATGCGCGAATGGAGAAACCAACTACACGTACATGAGCAGATGTCGTGATTAATAAAGCGGGCTCTGGATTAGTGCCAGCGGACTGTTCCATTCCCGAGGGATCCTGACAACTCCGCGTTTGAGTTCCTCACACCCGGAGAACGTGGAGGTTTACGGGTACTGTTTAGTACAGCGCATGTCCGGACTTGTGGTTCAAAGGGTATTAAAGGCAACTGCCTGAGAGTACTCGGCCTTCGTGCTCAAGGCCAGGAGAAATATGGAGGTAAGGAGAGGGCTTAGGATAAAGTTTTACATGAAGTACTGAAAAAGAAGTGCCGAGAGCGGCACAGTACCAGCAGCAGATCAGTAAGTTCGGGATGCTACCGGGTCTGCAGCCCAGTGGCTCCTCAGTAGTGCCCTTCAGAGTGTTCACGTGGAGTATATGATGTTTTCTTTCATATGAGAGTTTGCTCTCATAGCCAGCTTGTTATAGTTATTTTATTTTCCGGACCAGTAACACTTGTTACTGACGTGTTTTTATACTATATGTAGGTAACAATTACGAGTTGGAGGAGCCAGCTTGGATGGAGGAGCAATGATGTCATTTGCACACATGTCAGTCGATAGAGTAATTAATATTTTGTTATGATGTTATTATCTTGAGAATGACGTGAAATGCTGAGACATGATATGATGTGATTAATGCTTAAGATATGATGATAGGACGTAATTAAGTGCTAAAAGATGATGAGATGATGTGAACAGAAATAGATTGGGCAATGGAAGCATGGTGGGTTGAGACCCAAGTTCTAGAATGAGCTACAGCATGTTAGATTTTGTATTTTGTATGAATGAAATTGTTTGATAAATAGTTATATATATATGTTTGCATATGTATATTGACAGGGTGGCCCCTAATTACATTTTTAGGGGAAACTCTTGTCCGTTATATTTCAAAATTTTTATTAATTTTATCGGGATTGTCTTGGTGTGTATTTTGATTTGCATGTCATCATGTAGTACCATGTTAGGATTTGTGCATTCATCCATGCATTGAGAGTTATATCTTCATCTTAAGACGCCGAGATTGGGTCCGCACGAGTTGGGTTCGGGTTAGCCGACCTGTAATGACCCGCCATTTTTCACGATATTGTAGGCCTAACTGGCTAGGTGTTACTCAAAAGTAAAGTAATTATGTCAAACATTTTTTATAAATAATAACATATATAAAGATCCCACAGTCTTGGACCGTTTCCTAGCAGCCACACTTATTTCTCAATTAAATAAAAAAAGGAGTCCTCATATTTATTTTGCTCCATACTCTGGATGTCAATCACCTAATCTCGTATCTGCACACCTACGGAGGCAATTCCGCGTTAGTGATTACAACACTAAGTAGTATAATAGATAAAACCAAACAAGTACATTCCACTATTTCCTTATGTTTATTTTAGTATTCGGTGGAGCGATTCCGCTATACTCCAAAACAATGCGGAGGAGGTATCCGCTGTGATCCGCACACCCCGGCCGTAGCCTTTTTTGTGGGGAGGCTACCACTACCGTCTCCAGTGCCAGTGCCTCGCACACCCTGGTCGTAGCCTTTTTGTGGGGTAGCTATCATTGCACTCGGGTGATTGCTATGCCCCGTTTGTGGGGAAGCTCTCACTACCAATTCTAGTGCCAGTGCCTCGCACACCCCGGCCGTAGCCTTTTTATGGGGAGGCTATCACTGCACTTCAGTGCCAATGCCTTGCACACCCCGGCCGTAGCCTTTTTGTGGGGCGGCTATCACTGCACTCAGGTGATTGCTATGCCCCATTTGTGGGGAAGCTCTCACTGCCAACTCTAGTGCCAGTGCCTCACACACCCCGGCTGTAGCTTTTTTATGGGGCGGCTATCACTGCACTCCAGTGCCAGTGCCTCGCACACCCCGACCGTAGCCTTTTTATGGGGCGGCTATCACTGCACTCTAGTGCGATGGAGGAATCGCTGTGCCTCACTCACCCCGGCCGTAGCCTTTTTATGGGGTGGCTATCACTACTCCAAAACAATGTCGATGCATTACAAAATTCACACACATAACACGACCCAGTGTCGGACTGAGTCAATTCATTGACCCCGGTTGCACTCGGTGCATGGTAGTCGAATCTGGGCTCAGGCCGACCTAGGCTACCAACAAGGAAAATACGATGTTCTACCTATTATACGTACCTGATTTGTGATTACGTCTGACTGTGACCCGTAAACCCTAATACAGTAATGGGGGAGGTCACTTGGGATAGAGATGAGGGATGAAATACTCACACAGTAATGGGGAGGTCGCCTGGGACGGAGATGAGGGATGAAATACTCCCTCCTCCTGCATATATATACACTTCAACCATTCCCTCCATTAAATTCTCATACCCCATCATCCATTGGTATTTCCTAGGTTCAACGACCCCTTCATTAAATTCTCACACCCCATCATCCATTGGTATTTCCTGGGTTCAACGACCCCTTCTCCTTTTATAAAGAATAAATGACGGCTAGGGTTTGTGAAAGCACCCTTTCACCATAATTCCTTTAACCGGGTAATTGGGTAATTAACACGGTTCACTTAACCTTTTCACTCAACCTCTTAAATGGTATGGTTCACTTAAATGGTTAAATGGATAATTAATGTGTTCGACTCAACTGATTCGACTAGAATCGTCCAATTAGAAATTACTTTTCAATTTAACCGAGTAATTCATACTTAACCAGCTAATGAAATTTTTTTTTCCGGGTCTTTACACGACCTAATTGGGGCCTATAACATACCGGTTCGGTTCACGAGCGTGAATCGGATTTGGGGTGTTACATTTACCATCAGGGACATTATGTGTATAATGCTCAGTACCAAGCTAATGAAGCAATACGAGGAAGAAGAAAAAGAAGACTAAATGGTTCCTGCTATGACAATGCAAAATTATAAGGCCAATCTGTCACATTATGATAGAAGAATGAGAAATGACTAGGAAGATTGTGAAGATGAAAATCTTTTGGAAGAAGGAGAACCATCACAATACCAAGGTGATAACTATGAAGAAGATAATGAAGAATATCATGACGCCCAGGACCCCAACAAAGCTGAAGATTCCCTGAATGAGGATAGTGACATACCATCACCAAGGATTCCACGCCAATATCTTTAGGCGGGAAAGTAGAGAAAGGAATAAAGTAAAAGGAAGGATATCGACCAAGTGTTCAAGGCGGTTAAAAAGAATACAGTAAGAGTGTACGTGTAAAGAAATTGTAAATGGATGTAAAATAGAATATTTGTATAATCGGATACGTCTGAACTAGTAAAATTGATTTTGTATACTGAGTCGAATCCAAACCTATATAAGGATTTAGTGTAAAGATGTCTTCAAGTTTTCGGCAGAAAAGAAGATTGAAAGACATGAGTGTGGTGGTTTAAGATTGTGCAGATCTATTACTCTAAGTGTGCTCTACTTATGTAGTTAAAAAAAAAAGAATGTTTATGTATTTCTTTTTCATATCAACTTCATTATCCATACTTAAATTAAGAAGTTTTAATTTAACTTGGGATTCTCGAATAAAGGCATCTGAGTCCTAGATGATGCCATTAAGGCAAGGTGTTGTTTAGCCAAAAAGTCTATCGAAACATGCTAAAAAGGGAAGTGAGTTAATAAAAGGTTATTAATTTAAGGATAAGAAGCGATTTAATATTTAGCATAGAAATAATATTATTAGGAACTTTTGTGATAATAATTATAGCAATACTAATATGCGTAAGTTGTTAGATGTACTTTAGTGTTATTATAGCCAAAGATAGAACACAATTAATAAGTTTACATATATATAACCCTATAATAAGTTTAACTATAATATTATTGGGAACTTTAATTTTCTTAATCTATTTTGTAGTATTTTGCATAATTTTTAAGAAAATAATAAACATAAAGTTTTAGAGTAAAAAAAGGACTTTACAAGCCTAAATGCTAGGACAACCCCTAAATTGTTGGTATCAGAGCAAGTTCTTTCCTGAGAAAATAGACTCTCTAAGTTATTTAAATTTAGAATTAAGCCCTAATAAAAAATTAATGGTAAAGATAAAGGACAGTAGTTTACTATGTAACTTTTATAATAGTAATTATGCACATGAATTACATGGCAATAATGGTCAGTTAAATAATATAATAGATTTAATCATCAATTTAGGAGAAAATCTATTACAAAGCCATACTAAACTTCTAATTAGTATAGAAGAACTTATTAGGCAAAAATTTAAAAATTTAGACTACTTAAAAGATCAAAACAATCTTATATTAAATAAAGTAACTGAGAATTTTTCTAACAGTAATATTGTAAAGTTAGAACAAAGGATAGAACACTTAAAAAACACTCGAATAATAATAAAAAGAGAACCCTGGAAGTTTTGGTAAAATGTCAATAGTTAGCCAAAATAAATCTATAACTAAAATATCTTCTAGCAATGCTAAAGATATAAGGATAGATCAAATTATAGATATAGATAAAAATCTAAACATATATAATAAAAAATAATTATCTGAATTAGATCCTAAAATACTTTATCAAATAGGAGCTTTTAATTTTAATACCCAAGTAATAAATACTACTAGAGAAGTATGTATAAGTTGTACTGGAACTGATTTTGTAAATATAGATTTATTCCATCAAGAAACATTAGAAAAAATATCCAAAAAGGAAAAAATATTGCACATATAGGTCTGATAGTCATAGGAGTTAAAGGTTTAACTAGACAAGGTATAGGAACTAAAACATTAGTTTTAGTATATGATAATTACTGGACTATAGATACAAAACGAGCTATTATAGTAGGAGAAGAAGTATATATGAATGAAAGAGGTAGTTTATTATATTGTACTCTAGTCTATTAAAAAGCATAAAAGATCTAAAGCACCTTAAAATTGGAATACAAACTAAAGGATATGAAAATTACTTAGGTGATAATCTAAATCTTAACATAACAGTACTAGGAAAACTTACGAACACAACAAGAACATATTATAAGCTAAATATAGAAGGAATTATACAATCATTAGTTTCTAAAGGAGTAAGAATGATAAACCTCATGCAGATACATGGGAATGAATTAGCAGGATTAGAATGGGATTTAAGTAAACATGCTTTATTAAAAGAAACGATAATAAGACAAGCTAAAAGTATAATTTATGAAAACTCAAAAGGAGGATATTCTATGAGATTCACAGAATATTCTACTAAAACCCAAGAAGAACACCAGGAAGAAGATGAATTGGCATTAATGAATCAAGAGTGTAATTTTTAAAAAACTAACAAAATACCTAAAGAACAAAGAACTATAGAATGGTATGAATATGAGAATGATCTTCTTAGAAGAAAAATAGAAGAAGTAAAAAGAAGAAAAGAGAGAATAGAAAAAGAGAAAAAACAATTGCCAACAGACACAATAATAACAATAGAAGATTCAAAAATAGGAGAAAGTTATGAAGAAGAACAGTGGTATCTATATGAATCAAGTGAAAATTCAAAAAGTGAAAAAGAAAATATTATGGAACAATTCTTACAAGACTGTCAACAAGTATGTTTAAATGATGAAGAAATTGAGACAAAAACACAAGAACTCTTAAATACAAAAATAAGTCCTGTAAACATAAGAGAACAATTAGATATTATAATTTTAGAAATATATGCTTTGGGAAAATTAAAAACCGACGAAATAGAAGAAAAATTAAATGATAAATATAATCTAGCTTTAGTATATGATATAGAAAAAGGAAACATCCGTCTAGCAGATTTGGAAAAAAACCCAAAACCAGACACTGCTTATATGATGGCATTAGGAGAAACCTCTAAAAGACCTAAAAGAGACTTCGAAGAAATAAGAAGTAGAGGAATAGAAAGAAAATCTGAGAGACCCTCATGGGAAGAGCCTAAACATAAATATCAAGATAATGTTTAAAAATATGCTATAAGAAGCAGACCACCTTTAGGACACACTTATAGTGGAAATATGTTAATACTTGAAAGGTCTTCACCACAAATCTGGGCAGATGAAATATTAACGTGGGAACAAAATGCTATAAAAAACTGGCAAATTCATTCAAACCCAGACATGGATATGTTTAGTTTTCTTGAAACAACTTTGGGAACAATGGCTTTAGGCATATGGCAAAGTAAAAAGAAAGCTTACCCACAACAAGTGAATGAAGTAAAAACTTTAGGGATTAATCCTTATAATTTCATGAGTTTTATGAGAACTATGATACTAGGAGTAGATCCAGCTAGAGAAAGCATCGTATTACAAGACACCGCTATTAGAAAGTTAGAACAATTAACTATAAAATCTTTTGAGTTTATAGTACCTTTTAGTGTGGATTTTGTAGTATTAATAGCCAAAGCTGGAAAGGCTTTTGATGATGAACTATGTAATAAATATTTTGTAAAATTACCAGGAGACTTAGGATGACAAATACATAAAAAATGGTTAGAAGGATACAAAGACACTGTAGGATTGGGAATTGGACCAAGAGTTCAATTTACTTTCCTTTATTTATCTAAAGGATGTAAGGAAATAGCTTTGCAAGAACAAATAAAAAGACAATCATATAGATTCTATCAAAAAGCTATTTATGGCCCTCAACAATATGGAATTAAAAATCTGTATATAAAAAAGAAAAAAACTAAGAAAGTCTATTACATATAATAAGAATAAACCTCATAATAGACAAAAAAATAAGATGTATGTTAAAAGAGCGTCAATAAGAAAATGTCAATGTTTTATCTGTGGAGATGAAAATCATTTAGCTAATGCATGCCCTAAAAGACAAAATAATAGAGAAAGAGCAGCTTTAATAGAAAACTTAGAACAAGATGTGGTTTCTATTGATTATTTTGATGAATTAGCTTACAGCATAATCTTTGAATCAGATTATTCAGAAACCACTCCTCTACAATATGCCTTAAAAACTGAACAACAGGAAGAATGTGAACACAACTGGGAAAGAGGAAAAGGAAGTGATAGTACTCCCTGTAGTATCTGTACTCTTTATCCAAATTTAAGAAGAAGATATAGATGTATGAATTGTATGCAAGAAATGTGCTTTATATGTATAAAAATAATATAAGATATAAATACAAATTTGACATCCTCATCTAAAGAAAAATAAAAATAGAAGGACTTAATGAAAAAATAGAAAAACTAGAAAAAAATATAAATAATATAGAATTAAGGTTAGAATTGTTAGAACAAGAATTAGGTAAAGAAAGAATAAAAAATAAAAAAGATAAAGGAATTATAATAGAAGAAGAAGCTTATAAAGCAGCTAGTATAAGCAACGATCAAACAGAGGAAACTATAATACCTATATCAAAACAATTAAACTCTAATCTAATAAAATTAGAAAGTAGAATATGGTTAACTAGTGATAACTTTATAGACACAATGGCTACTCTAGATATGGGATGCTCAACCAATATGATAAGCCATGCGTTGGTACCAGAACACTATATGAAAAAATTATCTTATCAAGTACATACTAGAAGCGTAGATAATACTCTCTTAAATATAGACTATAAATTAGAACCTAAAGTAATTAAATTTAGAGACTTTTCTGGAAGATTAACTACAAGATATGATTTACCTAATATACATATCTCTCCTAAAAATATATGTTCTCATGAATTCTTGTTAGGATTAAACTTTGTTACATCAAACACAGGAATTATTTTAATAAATAACACTAGCTTAACTATCTTTAAAAATATACATCAATTTCCTACCCATAAATATAACAAACAATCAGAGTTGCTAGCAAAACGTGGTGGACTTGGTCCACTCGATTTTCTATGTAAAAAGAAGAAGATATGGAGATAGAAAATGAAACTTGGCAACTATTACATCAACATGTATAATTTAATATAGGAAAAGGGAAATCTAGAGAAAATGATGAAGCAAATAATATACCTATAATGAGAGAACTAGAAAAAATAGGACTTATAGGAGAAGATATATCAAAAAATAATTGTACTTATGAATTTAGTTTGAACATTAAAAATCCAGACTTAGCAATAAGAACAGCAAATTTAGAATATAGTTCTGAAGACATAGAAGAATTTAAAAAACAAACAAAAGAATTATTAAAGCTAAGATTAATAAGAAAATCTGAAAGCCCTCCTAGATCGGCCGCTTTTATAGTAAGAAACCATGCTGCACAAGTAAGAAGAAAACCTAAAATAGTATATAATTATAAAAGGTTAAATGACAACACATATGATAATGCCTATAACCTACCACATAAAGATAGTATTCTAAATCTAATACAAAACAAAAAGGTTTTTAGTAAATTTGATCTAAAAAGCAGATATAATCAAATAAAATTGAAAGAAGAAGATAGACTTGGGACTGCTTTTACTTGTCTCGAAGGATTATTTGAATGGAATGTGTTATCCTTTGGTTCAAAAAATACTCCAGCTATCTTTCAAAGGTTTATGGATCAATTATTTAAAAAATATAGTTTTTGTATAGTATATATATATATGATATTTTGGTAGCATCAGAAACTATGAAAGAACATATTACCCATCTTGAAAATGTATTTAAAACTATAAAAGAAGCATGAATAGTGATATCTAAAAAGAAAATTGAGATTGGAAAACCCTGCATAAATTTTTTAGGATTAAAAATAGGAAAAGGAAAAATAGAATTACAACCTTATATAGTAATAAAAGCTTTAGAATATCTAGATAAAATGGAAAATAAGAAACAATTACAATCATTTCTGGGATTATTAAATTATGCGAGAAAATTTATTCCTAAATTATCAAAATTAGTAGGACCTTTATATGGAAAACTAGAAAAAAATGGTCAAATTTATTTTAACTAAGAAAATATAAAGTTAGTTCAACAAATAAAGGAACAAATTAAAAAAATAAAACCATTAGAACTACCTTTAGAAAATAAATATAAAATAATAGAAGTAGATTCTAGTCAAGAAGGTTAGGGTGCTATATGCGGTTACGCATCATGTAACTTTAAAAAAATTGGACAAGTCTAGATATGGAAATACAGGGAGTAATAAATATCATAAATAACTTTAAATTATATTTAAACAAAAAATTTATTTTAAGAACTGATTGCCAGAACATAGTAAAATTCATGACGAATCAAAATAGCAAAAGGCATAACTCAAAGAGATGGTTAAACTTCCAGAATGCAATACAAGGTATGGGATACGTTGTAAAATTTGAGCATATTTCTAGAAAGGATAATGTGTTAGCTGACATTTTGTCAAGAAAATTTGCAAGAAAAACACATGACCAATGCCTAATTCTTGAAGAAAGAAGTCTTCAAGATACAATAGAGTTTGAAATCTCTAAAGTTCAGGGTTATGATTCCTTAAAAATCAAGGGCTATGATTCCTTAAAAATCAAAGATTTTGGGATAATCCCAAAAACTATAAGTTATAGTTCTTTAAAAACTAAGTGTTATGACTCCTTAAAAGTTAATTTTATATTAACATGTTTGATCATTAGGAGAATGGCCTCTCCCTCAAGAAGAATGACTCCAAAAGAATTTAGAGAAAAGCTGAATGTGAAACCCAAAGCAGTTGCTTATTTGGACGAGCCAGTAAAACTCTACAACTTTGGTCCTTATCAGTTATTTTCATGCAAAGAAAACAAGTACCGAAGCTCCAAATCATATAACTCTAGATAAAAGTCAGTAAGCTCTGCTAGATAACATCTAGAATAGCCGCTCAACATTTCAAAAGCATAGTCCCTCCAAGCTTTAAGTCAATATATGGGATCTATACAGAAAAAATCGGCCTCAAAAAATTTCATCCATTATGTGGTAACTAAAGGAAACACTACAAGAGTATTTATAAGGTGGAATTCTGTAAAACAAGCTATAGAAGGACATGAATGGCCTTGTTATAAAGGATTTTACATCTTAGAGGAAGCTCTCAAATATGGTAGAAGCATGCTGGGATCAGATTATTATGTGGAACAAGGAGGAACTCCAATAGCCATTATGCAGGCTAACTATGAGTTTGAGAATCAAATGCAAGAACAGGAGAATAAACAGCTCAAAGAATTGACAAAGATATTAGAAGAAAGGCTAGAAGCAAAAAAGAAAGAAATAAATGAGCTTTAGGAAGAACTTGCATCTAAGGAAGAAGATTTAAGAGAATTGGCCATAGTCAACAATGAGTATTTAGTCAAAATACAAAGGCGCTAGAAAACTGGAATTCCATACTACAACAGAACAATGGAATGCCTCTCAGTAAGACTAAAAATGCCTCAGTTCAGTTGCATTACTCTACAGCCTCTCTTTGAAGCTTGCCCGGAGGTCGAGGTAAAGCAAAGGAAGGGTTCTATCAGAAAATGATAGAATTACAAAACTTTCTTATGAATGTAGCCTTTGGAAACCTATACAATGGAGTTTCAGTGACCCAAGAGTACTTCTATTATATGGATAATCCCGCTGGATTTTTAAAGGCACAAATCAATATGACCCAATGTTCCATGTCAAGGAGCTAGATTTTACATTTACTTGATTATATGATGATAGATTATATAATTTTCAATAGACCTAAAGAGGCTTCTATATTTGGAGAAAAATGGAAAATAATTGTAGGAAACATTACTACTACTGAATCTCTACAGGCCCAGATATATTCTATGCCACCCAAAAGCCATGGGCTTACTGAAGAACCATCTAAACATGAAGTGTTCTTAGTACCCTTACAGTCAGCCCATTACACCTGTACCTATCCAAGGGATATACAATTTATGGATGACATAAATTTTTATCTGTTCCTTGAGCAGGAAAAAAGAAGAAAATATCATCCTCACTGGAGCTCAATACAACCTTCTAGCTGAAGGAAGGACAATACAAATATATAGACCTGATCATTGGAAGATGAGATGCCCATTTTCTAGAGATGGACATCTTCTTAGTCAAGAAGATATAGTAGAAGGTAATTACCATTGGTGGACATTATGTGTATAATGCTCATATACCAAGCTAATGAAGCAATAGAGGAAGAAGAAAAAGAAGAATAAATGGTTCTTGATATGACAATGCAAAATTATAAGGCCAATCCGTCACATTGTAAATGAGAAGAATGAGAAATGACTAGGAAGATTGTAAAGATGAAAATCTTTTGGAAGAAGGAGAACCATCACAAGACCCCAATGAAGCTGAAGATTCCCAGAGTGAGGATAGCGACATACCATCACCAAGGATTCTGTGCCAATATCTTTAAGCGAAAAAGTAGAAAAGGAATAAAGTAAAAGGAAAGATATCAACCAAGTGTTTAAGGCGATTAGAAAAGATTACAGTAAGAGTGTACATGTAAAGAAATTGTAGATGGATGTAAAATAGAATATTTGTATAATCGGATACATCCAAACTAGCAGAATTGAGTTTGTAAACTGAGTCAGAATCCAAACTTATATAAGGATTCAGTGTAAAGATGTCTTCAAGTCTTCGATAGAAAAAGAAGATTGAAAGACACAAGTGTGGTGGTTTACGATCGTGCAGATCTATTACTGTAAGTGTGCTCTACTTATGTAGTTAAAAAAAAGTGTTTATGTATTTCTTGTCCATATCAACTTCATTATTTATGCTTAAATTAAGAAGCTTTAATTTAGCTTGGGATTCTCGAATAAAGGCCTCTGAGTCCTAGACAGAATAGCATTACAAGCAAGGTGTCGTTTCGCCTAAAAGTTTGTCGGCACATGCCAAAAAGAGAAGTGAGCTAATAAAATATTATTAATTTAAGGATAAGAAGCAAATTAATATTTAGCATAGAAATAATATTATTAGGAACTTTTGTGATAATAATTATAGCAGTACTAATATGCGTAAGTTGTTAAATGTACTTTAGTGTTATTATAGCCAAAGATAGAACACAATGAATAAGTTTACATATATATAACCCTATAAGAAGTTTAACTATAATATTATTGGGAACTTTGATTTTCTTAATCTATTTTGTAGTATTTTGTATAATTTTTAAGAAAATAATAAACATAAAGTTTTAGAGTAAAAAAAGACTTTACAAACCTAAATGCTAGGACAACCCCCATCCTCACTGGGCTCAGTACAACCTTCTAGCTGAAGGAAGGACAATACAGATATATAGACTTGGTCATTGAAAGATGAGATGCCCATTTTCTAGAGATGACATCTTATTAGTCAAGAAGATATAGTAGAAGGTATTTACCATTAAGGACATTATGTGTATAATGCTCACTACCAAGCTAATGAAGCAATAGAGGAAGAAGAAGAACAACAACAAATGGTTCCCAATATGACAATGCAAAATTATCGGGCCAATCCGTCACATTATGATAGAAGAATGAGAAATGACTGGGAAGATTGGGAAGATGAAGATCTTTTGGAAGGAGAACCATCACAATACCAAGGTGATAACTACGAAGAAGATAATGAAGAATATCATGACGCCCAAGACCCCAATGAAGCTGAAGATTCCTAGAAATGTGGATAGCGATATACCATCACCAAGGATTTTGCGCCAATATCTTTAGGCAGGAAAGTAGAGAAAGGAATAAAGTAAAAGGAAAGATATCAACTAAGTGTTCAAGGCAGTTAAAAAAATATAGTAAGAGTGTACGTGTAAAGAAATTATAAATGGATGTAAAATAGAATATTTGTATAATTGGATATGTTTGAACTAGTAGAATTGAGTTTGTAAACTGAGTCGAATCATAATCCTGAAACCCAAAATCTCAAACTTTAAAACCTAAACTAATAACCTCAAACCCTAAACTTGTGATTTTATGTTCTTCACTTATTTAACTAGATAATCGGACCTTGCGAACCTTTGTTTCATTAAAGATCCATCTCCGCTTACACAATTTGGCATTTCTTCACAAAAAACGTGTAAAAACATATATAAATAACCCTAAATCTTAAACACTAAACTATAAATCTTGAAACCCTAAATTTTAAACCCTAAACTCCCAAACTCCAAAATCTTAAACCTTAAATTCTATAACCCAAACCCCAAAACCATAAACCATAAACTCCAAAACCCAAAAGTCAATCCTTAAATGCCAAGCGCAAAACCCCAAAATCTAAATCTCGAACCCTAAACAACAAATTCTAAACCCTAATTAAGAAGAGAAAAATGGTAGGTATAATAAACGAAAGAATCAGAAAAATAAGAGGAAAGAATAGAAAAGGAAATGGAATGCAAAAGAAAGATAGAAAAGAAAAGAAAAGAAAAATAAAAAGAAATAAAAAGGAAAATACTAAAAAAGAACTAGAAAAAAATTTGAATGCGAAAATGAAGTAAAAGAAAAAGAAAGAATTGAAATAAAAAGCATAAAAAAGAAAATAATAGCATTGAAAATAGAAGTTGTAGGGGAGGAAATAATAAATAAATAAATAAAAATAAAAGAAAGAACAAGGAAAGGAAAGAAATGGAAGAAAAAGAAAGGGAAAGAAATAGAAAAATGAATAAAAAAAGAAAAATGAAAGAAAAAAGAAAAGGACAATGCGTTCAAAAGAAAAGGAAAGGAATGATAAATAAAATAAATGAAAAATAAAAAAATAAAAAATGAAAGAATAAAAAAAATAAGAAGAAAAGAAATAGGAAGGAAAAAGAAAATTAAAAAAAGAAAGAAACAATAAAAAGTAAAATAAAAAAAGAAAAAAAATAAATATATAGAAAAAAGAAAGAATAAAAGGAAAGAAAATAATAAAACTAAGGATAGATCAATTATTTAAGTGTAAATGAGTCCAATTGTATTCACTGCCCATTTTTTATTATTTAATTTGTATGATCTGAATTAAACAAATTTAACTTTATCTACGTAAAAGCATATTTTTATTAAAGGCTGATTGATACAATTTTTTATTAGTTATAATTATTTAAATTAAAATATTATTCATAAGGAGATGAGAGCAAAAAATAAATAAATAAAGGAAAGCAAATAATATGTACGAGACGAAAAGAAACTAAGAATAAAAGATTGAAAAGAAAAAAGGAAAGAAAATAGAAGTAAAGTGAAGGAAAAGGATGGTAAATAGAAAAGAAAGAAAATAAAAGGAAAAAACGTCTTCGAAAAGAAAAGAAAAGCAAAGAAGGAAGTGAAGAAAAGAAAAAAGGTATTGACACCGCTGGAAATTCCCCATCTCCTTCGGTTGTAGTGGCAATTCCCATTTCCAGCGGTTGCACTTGCAATTACCTTCCCCCCAAACGGTGGCGATGGCTATCAACTACGCCGGCGACCACCACTGGAAATTCTTTGTCACACTTAATTGCAATTATCAACCGTCGTCTGATTTATATATTTTTAGCTTGGTTGGGTGATCTGGTGAGATTTCCTTTCTTCTTTTTTTAACATTTGGGGGAGGGGAGGGGTGGTAATCGGGAATGTTGTCCAATCATCTCCACGACGGAATGGGAATCAGCAGGGCAGGCCGTGAGTGGTCACCCCTCCAAGGTCGTCGCCTGAAGATGATCCCCTGGTTGCAGCTGCTACTGAGGTCTCCGTTGAAAGCCTCGACTACGAAATCATCGAGAACTACGCGTACCGGGAAGAACAGGTGGAAATCCTGAAGCAAGGGACTAGTCGTCTACATACATATTTTTCTTTTTCGAGATTTAGGGTTTTTTGTGTTTTCTGGTTATACACTCACACCCATATCATAGTCTTTCTTTCTTTCTTTCCATTCGTAATTCGTAATGGAATTGAATTGGCGGCAGGCGCAGAAGAGGGGAGACTCTGCACTGGCTATTCTATGATGGTCAAGTGGTTCTTTTCTCTTCTCATCGGAATTGGTGAGCCTGCATCCTTTTCCCCATCTCTGCTTCTTCTTCTTGTGGTCGTTAGCCAGGCATGTATTCTTCAGTTTTAGTTTTTATTTATTTATTTTTTCTCGTGCCTTCCAGGTACTGCGTTAGCTGCTGTTTTCATCAATCTCGCCGTCGAAAACTTCGCTGGGTGGAAATTTTCAGCTACATTTGCGATTGTACAAACATCCTATCTTGCTGGTTTCCTTGTATATGCCTCGATCAATCTGTGTCTGGTATTTTCTTCTGTATATATAGTCACACAGTTTGCGCCAGCAGCTGCTGGCTCTGGTATACCTGAAATTAAGGGCTACCTAAATGGTAAGCCGGCCTTTATTACTGCCTCCATCTTCCTTTCTTTCTTTCTTTATTTCTTTTTGGTTGGCTGTGTATGTTGATCACATGTGTAATTGCAGGCGTTGACGCCCATGGGCTTCTTCTATTCAGAACTCTAGTGGGGAAGGTTCTGTATCCAATTAAAAAAAAATCAATTTATTTTGTTCTAACACATTTAGTATGTACAAAATCAATCTCTATTCATGCTACTTCCCTACAGATATTTGGAAGCATTGGTTCCGTTGGAGGGGGCCTTGCCTTAGGCAAAGAGGGGCCTCTCGTTCATACTGGAGCCTGTATTGCATCACTGATTGGGCAGGTCTGTGTTGTTGGCTTGGAATTGTTCTCTCTCCATTCTGATTTTCCCCTGTTATAGTTTCCAATGAACCAAAACTATAATGCATATTTTTGGCATCTTGCTTGTACTAATAGGGTGGGTCAACAAAATATCATCTGCGTGCAAGATGGCTGCAGATATTTCAAAGTGATCGAGATCGTCGTGACCTTGTAAGTAACATTAGTGTTATGTGTAAGGTTTATTCTCCATGTCAAATGTGGCTTTGTACCAAAGATGGGGATCTTGCCTTGTCAAAATTTAACTCGTTGGCAAGATAATGTGTTATGAGAGTGTGTTTTACAATTCTTGTACTTTCATCATGCCATTCACTCTATCTTGAGCTGTCCAAAGTGGAGTTATTATTGTCTTGAGCGGTTCATAGTAAGATGTATAAAAAATTTGTGTTTAACATGTATCAACTGTTTTGGAAGGTCACCTGTGGATGTGCTGCTGGTGTGGCTGCTGCATTTAGGGCTCCTGTTGGGGGAGTTTTATTTGCTTTGGAGGAGGTCACATCCTGGTAAGGAATCTGAACATTGTTTCTCGAAGTTATAGGTCAATGTGCAAGTATCTATGAAATAAGATCATATAATTATATTTCTTAGTGGCTAGGCATTTTGAAAATTTTTGCCTGGTTGTTTCTGAATTTCGGTCAGAAACTATTGTGAATCTAATCCTAAAAGTGGCTTTGCTGTCTATTAGAGGGATTGGCAGTGCCATATGTTCATCTTTATAAAATTTGTCTTTCATGTGTGAAAAGTCCTGCTCAAATAATTGCAATTAATTCTCCTAACTTTCCCTTCAGCTCTCTTCTAATTTGGTGTCATGCTCAATTTCCCCTTGATTCCTGCATGGGAAATGTATGTTATGTTGAGTTGATAGTTTATGGCTCAAGTTTCATGAAAGCCACAGGATTTTTTTATCATATTTAAGAGATCTTGAAAACATTATTTTGCTGTTTAGGTGGAGAAGTCGACTTATGTGGCGTGTGTTTTTTACATCTGCTGTTGTAGCAGTAGTTGTACAAACTGCAATGGGTTGGTGCAAAAATGGAAATTGCGGTCATTTTGGGTCAGGCGGTTTCATCATTTGGGAAATATCAGGGTCTGTCTACTTTCTTTGGAAAGTTTACTTCATATTAAGTGATCGTGCCATTTTGCCAGTCTAATAAATGTCTTGATTTTGATTAGTGGGCAAGAGGATTACTCTTTCCAGGAATTGTTACCTATGGCTGTTATTGGAGTTATTGGCGGGCTTCTCGGTAAGTGTGACAATGATTGGTCTTTTTCTTTAACACATGCAACCAGGCTGTATTCAAGAGTCATGAGCTTGCATTTCTTTTGCTCTCTGTTCAATGTAACTGGCTTTTATTCAATTTCGTTTCAGGAGCTTTGTTTAACCAACTTGCTCTCTACGTTACTCGCTGGAGGCGAAACTATCTGCACAAGAAGGAGAATAAATTTAAGGTTACTTTATTAGTGTATTAGGGTCCTCCTTAATATTTTGTTGTTCCTTTGGTAAACAAGCGAGAAAAACAAAAATCCTATAATGACTGAACCATATTTTGGAATTTTATCACACTGAAAATATGGTTAAACAAACAAGTAAATATTAATGAGCTTTATTAAATTTATGATATTGTATTTTATATTGCCAGTTTCTTTTGTTGTGTTTTTTTCTTATTTAACTATTAAAATGAAGTTGTCCTCGTTTTTGGAGATCAAAGGAGAATTAATCTACCATGTACAATATCCTTATCCTTGATCTGCTTATCTTAATGTTCTAACTCTGACTGTGGGCCAATTTAAAGTTTCACTTAGCAACGAGGAGGGGAGCTCGAAAAGGCCGGTGGCTACTTTTGGATTGTGTCTGTTGAGTAGTATCTGGCCTTGAAGTGCTAGGAGCTGATTTGTTGTAGGTGGCCATTGGTAAGGCAAATTAGAACTGTTGCCAACTGTTGGTAGGAGAAGGAAAAGGTCGGCGGCTCGCCCTATTTAACTGAGCTCAAAATATTCAGCCTTTGGTATAATATTAGGCACATTTGAAAAATAAAACCTTGACAATCTCTCTCTCAAATCAGCACGTAGGTCATGTAAATAGCGATCCACAAGTTGATAATTCCTTTCATCTAAGTTCAACTCGAGCCATCAAGGAGTGGAACTCTTTGGTATACTTCTTAACAGGATGAGAGCCTTGTCTTAGTGCAATTAATTGTCCATACAATTGTTGCTTGTATTTATAAGGAGGGAATTACCTTTTCAACTCCATATGAAAATCACTCCAAGTAGTGATTTGAAGTTCACCCAGTTGTTCACGCTGAATGCATAAAGATCTCCACCAAGCAGCGGCTGCATCTTGAAGACGAGATACCGCAACTTCTACATGAGCATGAGGAGGAACTTCAACACTATTAGGAACTTGCTCGACTATTTGCACCCAATCAAGAACCTCATTTGTCCCATAATCTCCTTTAAACTCAGGAAGTTCGAACTGCATTCGACTTTGCCACTGTTTGTTGTTGTCTAGATGGGCTTGTATAAAGTTCCTCTCATGTAAAAAAGGATGATCAACGTGCTGGTCATGAGGAGGATTGGGAACAAGAGGGGCGCATGTGCAAAGAGAATAGACTGGGGCAAAGCTTGATGATGAACATCTTGTGGTGTCATGGCTGCAAGGGTTTGTGTAGACACAATGGGAGCCACATGAAGCGGTGCATTCATTCTCTCCAATTGGGGCAAAGCCTGATGATGAACTGCTTATGGTGTCACAGCTGCAAGGGTTTGAGTAGACACCATGGGAGCCATATGAGGGGGTGCATTCATTCTCTCCAATTGAGGTGGGCGAGTTTGACCCGCCAGCCACTTTGTAGATAATCTATCAAAACGTTTGGTGAGTTCTGGCAGACAAAGATTAGTGGCATTCATACGGGTTTCATAGCTCTCTTGGTGTGTAGTAAAGTCCTCCAAAGTCTGCAAAATGAGACCTAACTGATCCTCTATTGATTGTGGAGGATTAGAGGTCCCACCAGGTTGTTGTTTTGGGGCCATGAATCAAACAAAACAAGGATACCTTGCTGTTGGTAGTAAGCCCACCCCAAGTTCTTGGCGTTGCTCAACGCAACACCATCAATAAATATAGAGAACAACAACAACACAGCAATTATCTCCATAACAGCAATCAGACAGTATTGTTGACTTGGGTTGATAAAAGATGCCAACATGGCCAGAACTTGCAGCAACACAGGATTGTATACTTTAATATCACCAAATAGAAGCAGTCTTATGAAAAAAAATGAAACTTGATGTCGTCCAGGGAATAACAGCCCTTGATTTGATGACAGATAACAATAAAAGGCCAGAAAGTAGATCGACTTTAAGCAGTACTCAAACCTGAAAACCAACAGGATGTCATCTCTGGTTGAAGTCGATCCCAAAAGCAAAGATTGTTGTCACCCTGAACAGCAATAATTGAAAGATGAAACTGCAGCAATAAAAGTATGGTCAAGCAGCAACAAGAAACACTTGCTTCACAACACGAAGGGCTGATGTCGCCCTATATGATAGATGAATCATGGTGGCACAATTTTGATGCTGAAGTTATCCAATTCAGCAAATATATGTAGTGGTGTTGGGATGGTGGTGGAGAAGATAAATCACAACTTGTGATGCTGGAAAGCAAACAAGTTGTATGATGGTGGTGGTGCAATCACAGGGAGAAAACCTTGGCTCTAAATACCAATTGATGATACCTGTGTTCTGAAACTAGGGAGAACTTCAACGACGAAGCCACAATTCCCTGTGTTCTCAAGCCTTAAACAGGCGGAAGAAAAAATTGTTATTCATTCATTCACTATCATAATACATGATGGCTAATAATATAACATGACAATACCCTACATATTAACAAAGCATTAACGACTAACATACCTCTACTAATGACGTCAATAATATAACTAATTAATAATTAGATCAACCTAACCCATAAGACCAACAAATTTAAAACATAAACAACTAAGAGTTGTTCTTAGGAAACTTCTTATGCTTATGTCCTCTTATGTAAGCCTTCATATGCTTAGGATACCCTTCTCAAATAGGTTTCTTCCTCATGTTCCTCATCAATAATTGGCTCTAAAGATGGCATAGGAATTGGGGCATCATGTTACGTCATCATAAATGCATTGAATCAAAAAACTCCCATACTAGCACAGAGTCAAAGGCATAACATACTAGTAAATGGAGTCAAGATGAAATTTTTATGTACTTAATTCCTAAAAATGCTTAATGGTGCACAACATTATATAATCTCATAATAATAAAACTTCATTTTCCTTTTTATTCCTGACTTTATTAAATATGAAACATTTGCTTCTTCAATTTTGTTTTGTGCAGTTTGTTGAGGTGTGTGCTATCTCACTGTTAACTTCACTTGTTTCCTTTGGGCTGCCGATGCTAAGAAAATGTAGTCCATGTCCTAAGAGTGACACAAACTCAAATATTGAATGCCCTCGTCCACCAGGCACATATGGGAACTTTGTTAATGTGAGTTTCTAGTTATGTTTGAGGTTATAAAGTTTTCGTTATGGCTTTTAGATTTCTACAATATTCTATTGCATCTGGCAAAGCTGTCTTTTTTGTAACAATGTTCATGCTGAAGCTTATTCTACATTAGTTATTACCTTAGACTTGAAGTTTGACTACTATCACCATTGTGGGTTTTTTTATTCTTTTATCTTTGGAATGTCTGATAAAGATCAATCATCTAGTACACCTTTCAATCTGTCTATATGGGTTGAGGATAAGTCGCTTAGTTACACTTTTTACAATTAAACTTATTCAAGAAAGATGAAGAAGGATGCGGATGTTAGCTGGATGTGGGTTTGTAAGCCCTTATTAGAAGGTGGTCGTGGTATCCGAGATATTTCTATGGTTAACAAAGCTGAACTAACAAAGTTGTTTTGGCTAGAGTTAACAAATAAAAATAGTTTGTGGGTAAAGTAGATTCATGGAGTTTATTTACATGGTAGATGTATATGGACTTGTACGCACAAATTATGGGTCTCATGCTTGAAACAACATTATTTCTCTAAGAGAAAAAATAGCCCATAATTGTTTTTTTAGGATTGGCAATTTCATGAACACGTTCACTTGGCGTGACTCTTAGCTTAATCATTGTCCCCTCATCCAAAGACTTAGTCATTGGACTATTACAAATCTTGGGGGAGATACCTCCCACACTATATCCCAATCCATCATTCAGGGTTCTTGGGCCCTCACCTCTGATACTACCTAAACTTTTTAAATGAAAATACTCCTTTCTTATTTCATGTGGATGATAGCATAGGTTAGTTATCCTGTACAGGAAAATTTTCTTTTAAGAGCTGTTGAAGCTTCTTAAGACTTCCTTCTCCCAGAGTATCATGACACCCTTTTGTTTGGTCTAAATACTAAACAAACTAGTATGCATTCATTGTTTGGTTGGTCATGTCAAATGAGATCCTAACTCTAGACAATCTAAAAGAAAAGACTTGATCTTACTAACAGATTCGCTCTTTGT
This sequence comes from Piper betle, assembly GCA_033002965.1. NCBI lineage: Eukaryota > Viridiplantae > Streptophyta > Magnoliopsida > Piperales > Piperaceae > Piper > Piper betle. Next base: position 36,504 of record JAURVB010002944.1, on the reverse strand, counting down.
GAGGCTTGCCTGGAAGTTAGAGACTATTTATTCTTTAAGTTCTCTTATAGTAAAAATGTTTGGAAACTGGTCCTTCAAAAATGTCACATGCTCCATCAAGTCAAATCCTTTAGTGAAGAGATAAATTGGCTTCTTACCTTTTATTTGCAAAATAAGCATGCAAGTCTTCTCCTCAAACCCCTTTTTGTTGCTTGCGTCTCTTCTATTTGGTACGAATAAAATAAAAGAATATTTGAAGATCTCAAAATGCACCGTGGTTAATTGACTATATCCACTATTTCTCAAGTACAACTTGCTACGAAAGTCTTAAACTACAAATCGAAAATTATTGATAATTTTGATTTCCTTCTAGATTTTTAGATGTAACTTTATAAGGACTCGTTAGAGTCCTTTTCCCTTTGTATTTCTTTGTCTCTTTGGGGGGTTTTGAAATGAAATTTTACTTTATCAAAAAAAAATGAAGAAGGATACGATGAAGGACGATTAAGTTATTTGTTTTTAATAAGAGAGTTGTGTTAGTAATGGAGCCTGTTATACTTTTAATTAGAGAGTTGTGTTAGTAAAGGAGTTTGTCATATTAATTTCATACTTATTATGTGGTTGAGTCTTTATTATGTACTTAGTATGGACTTATGGGGGAATTGAGAGTCTTTAGCATATAGATATATGTGTCAAGCCGACTTGTAATTTTTAGAAAGAACTTGATGAAAAAATGAGAAGTCGATTTTAAGATTGCTACTACCCTACTTCTTCTTCCTATTGCTATTGTTGAAGCTTTGGTTTGGATAGACTTGCTTCTTGCTAAATCTCATTGCATGTTGCCTCCCGAGGACAACCGCGCATCAAATTGGTAGCAAAGCCTTGTTTTGAGGACCATCCCCATCCCCCACCCACCTACCTCACAACCTTTGCTGCTATCACCTCCTTCCGTCATCTTCCCCTCCATATCCTTGCCACCAACATCTTGTTCCTTGTTATCTTCTTTTTGATTATTGTACGATGGGCTCCCCTAACAAATCTCCTAGTTCTAGATGAAGCCTTCCAGCAATACCTCCAGCCAAACATTACCAATCAGGCTAAAGTTTTCCAAACTCAAATAGATACTTTAACAGAATAATTATGGCGTTGTACCATATCCAATGTTTCACCTAATTAGGGCTATAAATGGCTAGTTCATTTATTGACTGTACCAAATTAAATGGCACAAATATGGTGAAGGAATTATTTACCGTTTTGGAAAATGGTGAAAAATTCAATTATTTTGAATGAGCCGATTAGTGATATAAATGGTTATGGTACAAGCTTTTAACGTAACTGTTTAACCAATTTCACCGAGGATCATTTTATCATTTTATATATAGACTATTTTTTGAAGTATGTTTTGCATAAAATTGTTATTTTTTCCTACATTTTATATATTAAAAATGTTATATATTTTGTGTGAGATACTATTTTTGACAATTATGGATTTTTATTTTATATTTTATTTATATTTTTCTATTGGTAGATGTGTTATGTAAAATTGGTATCACAGCCTTGTTTCACGCTGCCGGCGTCCCTCATTATGAACTTGTTGGCCTAACGGTAACCAAATTCAAAGGTGGTGCTCTTGCTTGGTGGAGAGTCCTTAATGCCCGTCGAGCTCAAGTAGATGAACCAAGGATAGAAACTTAGGAGGAACTGCGACGGGAGTTGAAAACGACCTTTCTTCCTTATAGTTGCACACAACTTTTTGCCAAGCTTTACATTTTAAGCAAGGTAATTCTAATGTCCAACAGCACATAGAGACCTTTTATAATTTATGGCTCGTAATAAAGTTTTTGAGAGTCATGATAAATTAGTGGCTCCTTATAATATCTAGTTTGAACCCTAACCTGAAGGATAAGCTAGTGGGGCTTTACTTCCAAACTGTGGAACAAATTGTACCTCAAACTGAAGCTTTTGAAGCCCATGCTTTGAGAGTTGCCCGTAAACTTCAGCCCTCACAACCACCTAACAGATCAACCCCTACTCTTGTAGGCTGCCCCATCCTTCCACTACCCCTCCTCATGCCCTAGTCTATCCTCCACCTTCTCACCTGCTGGTCGCCCCCTCCCACCAGCACCCTTCCCAAACTCCTAGGTTTGGAGTTACTTGCTTTAAGTGCAACAAACAGGGCCACATGACGGCTAGTTGCCCTACTAGTCGGCCGGTTGTGTTGAGTGCTGAGGGTTTTGAGGAACCATCTGTTTATTATGCTGATGATTCCCTTTTTGCTGACTATGCGGAAGAAGAGAATATTTCTAGAATTGAGGGACATAGTCTTATCACTAGACCTTTGTCCCTCACAACCTAGAACTCAGAGGAAGATTAGAGGCGCCTTAATATTTTCCTGACCACTTGTCACATTGGTGGTTTCAAGGCAAAGATGATTATTGTTCTAGCCACTAGCGAGAATGTTATAATTGGTAAGGCAGTCTAGAAGTTGAAATAGCCCACTGAGCTTCACTCCCGACCTTATAAACTCGTCTAGTTTTCTAATTTCCATACAATGTTGGTCTCTCAGTGTTGTTTGGTTTCTTTCTCTATTGGAAATCTAAGGGATGAGGTCTTGTGTGATGTAGTACCTCACCCTTGGAGGCTTGCCACCTACTTGGGCACCCATGGCAGTTCAACTGCAGTCCATCTTGGAGAGGACGTTCTAACATTTGTTATGTTCTTAATAATAGGAAATTTAACCTTTTTCCTCAGCCATGGGATGCTGACTATTGCTATGCAGTAGATGGAGCATGAGCTTGAAGACGCTGACTATTGCTATGCAGTTGTCGCTCAAGCCCTCCCTATGACTTCTTTTGAGGATCCTCTAATCACCCTTGATGGCACCTTCTTGAGGAGTTTACGGATGTCTTCCCACAGGAGCTTCCACCCAGTCTTCCACCAGCCAGGTTGGTCCAGCATCAAATTGACTTAGTCCTAGGCGCTTCTATTCCCAACCGTCCACACTATCGGATGCCACCTCACCAACATGAAGAGCTCTGACGACATGTGGAAGGACTCCTTGGAAGGATTCCTTAAGCGCGCTTACATCCGCAAGAGCACTAGTCCATGAGCGGTTCTGGCCCTGCTTGTCCTTAAAAAGGACATAAGTTGGTGCATGTGCATAGATAGTCAGGTTGTGAATAAGATTGTTGTTCGCTATAGTTTTTCAATTCCCCGTCTAGATGATATGTTTGACAACCTTTGTTGAGCTTTGGTTTTCTCTAAGATTGACCTTCGGAGTGGCTACCATCAGATTTGTGTCAAGGAAGGAGATGAATGAAAGACTGCCTTCAAGACCCGATAAGGATTATATGAATGGCTCATGATGCCTTTTGGCCTCTCTAAGGCTACGAGTATTTTTATGCTACTTATGAACAAGGCATTTCGTCCCTTTATTGGTACATGTGTTATTGTTTACTTGATATATAGCAAAAGTGTCACTAGTCATGTGGAACATCTCCGGAGTGTTCTTACCAAATTGGGGGTAGAGAAACTGTTTGCAAATACCTCCTACTCCGTTGTACCCAAAGTCCCTTTGCACTTTGGTCATATATGACACTCATAATGATGGTCATTTCGGCATTGACAAAGTTGTTGCCTCAGTTCATGCACAATTTTATTGGCCTTCTGTTGATCGTGCTATTGCAACTTTTGTGAAGAGATGTCCTGTCTGTTAGAGAGGAAAAGGAAGAGCCATTTTGCTAAATCAATCCTCAACAACAAATATAGCGTCCCAACCATGCAAGCACCTAGGAAATACTTATGGAATTGTAAAGTTACTTTCTTGAAGTTCAATAGTTCATACCACCCTTAGACTGATGGTCAGACGGAGGTGGTTAACTAATCATTGGGTAATATGCATCGGGCGCATATCAAGAATTTTGGTTGATGGGATGTTGCTCTTCCAAAGATTGAATTTGAGTTCAATTATTCCAAAAATCAAAGCACCAAGTATTCTTCTTTTCAGATTCTATTGGGAGCTAATCCTTGGGGTCCATTATAGTTACTACTTTTGATGTAATTCCTAGTTCTGTGGAGTGTTGGATTGATCCGTTGACTTCTATTAATACTCAGGTTGTTTCCAACTTGAAATCTATTTATGATAAATGCAAGGTTTGTGCTAATTGTCATAGGCATAATGTGTCTTTTGATGTTTGAGACCTTGTTTGGGTTTACCTTTCCAAAGATTGATGTCCTCTGGGTCAATATAACAAGCTGAAACCAAAGAAGTTGGGACCGTGTGCTATTTTGGAGAAGTTTGGTGACAATGCCCAGTATACAAAGCTTCCTCCAGGTTGGAACATCAATGATGTATTTAATGTTGCTCACTTGCATCCTTACTATGGTGAATTTGAGTCACAAAACTCAAGGGTGAGTTCTTCAAACCCGAAGGGATCGATATAGAGCATCATCTAGTACTTATTTGGATTTGTCTATATGGATTGAGGATGAGTTGTTTAATTACCCTTTTTACAATAAAACTTAAGGGTAAGACGAAGGGACAAGATTAAGTTATTTGTTTTTAATAAGACAGTTGTGTTAGTAAAGGAGTCTGTTCTGCTTTTAATTGGAGAGTTGTCTTAGTAAAAGAGTGTTATATTAATTTCATACTTATTATGTGGTTGAGTCTTTATTATGTACTTAGTAGGTTCTTATGGGGTATTTGAGAGCCTTTAGTATATAGATATTTGTGTCAAGCCAACTTGTAATTTTTAGAAAGAACTTGATGAAGAAATGAGGAGTCGATTTTAATACTACAACTAACCTACTTGTTGTCTTCTTCCTATTGCTTTTGTTGAAGCTTTGGCTTGGATAGTCCTGCTTATTGCTAAATCTTATTGCAGGTTGTCTCCCAAGGACAACCGTGCATCATTGTCATGAGGTCTTTGAATTCATTATGATTATTCAAGTTTTTGCAACTTTTCTTTGAATTTCAGTTTTCATGCCCAAAGGACAGCAACGAATACAATGACTTGGCCACTATTTTCTTTAACACTCAGGTTCAAGCAAAATGAATTTCTTATGTATCAAAAATGATATTGCAAGTCATTGTTGACTTTTGAACTTGTTTTATGTTCTTTATCTGCAGGATGATGCAATACGTAATCTGTTCAGTGCAAGAACATTTCATGAATACAGTGCTCAGAGCCTTCTAACCTTCCTGGTAGAAATTAACTTCTTTGCTTCTTTCTGTTATAGTTAGCAGCATGTTGTTAATATTTTCCTACTTTTTGCAAGGATTTTTATTTATAGTTTGCTTTCTGAGATATTTTATAAGATATTCTGAACACAAATTGCTGGGAAACTAGATTCTTCTATTGCACGAGATGGTGAGGTCTTGCTAATATACTAATTTTTTGAACATTTTGCTCTAAATATCTTCTACTTTTTTCAACTGTACAGTTGTCCTTGCTCTCATGATGTAGCATAAATAAGAAGTGAGAACTCTCTTACTATGCTAGGTGAACATATTTGAGGAACCTAGAGCACCTAAGAACTGATCCTAAAACCCTCAAGAGATCTGAACACAACAATTATGGGATTAATCAGACTTCCACCCAAGGATTTCGCACAACACTGGAACACGGCAACTCTATTCAATTGGCACAACCTGACCGCATGGCTCTAATTACTACTGCCTAAGACAAGCTAAGTTGATAGACCATATTAGAATCACTACAACAGACCCTAACTGAAGTGAACTCTACTAATACTATGATACCTGCAACGACGGACTAACAGCTATTAATTCTTTATATATAAGACTGACCCTTATTCAACCTTCTAGTGGCATATCTATTTCCTGGATCAAATGCTTTCTTTCTGTTTCTTATTATAGAGCCACTCAACTCACCAATTACTCTGAAACTCACACTATGAGTAGAGGAATTAGAGACTATTTAGTAGGGTGAAAAGAGTAGAGATGTTGAAGTTGCAGCTTTGGGAAATGAAGGGTGTTGAAATAGATAGGGAATGGTGATCATCACTGTATACTTCATTCATATATAGAGATAGGTTGTTACAACTGACTAAGTGCTTGTTACATAGGACAGAAAGGACAACTATACACTAATGTACAGCCAGCTAACATCTTGACAACCATAAGATACACACTACATCATAACAAACTCACACGACATCATCACCAACTTTAAACTTCACACGTTATTCACTCAACACTCCCCCTCAAGCTATGGATGGGGTGATTGAAGACAAAGCTTGGACTGTAAAGATTGATGTCTTGTGAGTGTAAGAGCCTTTTTCTAGATGTCAGCTACCTGATTTGCAGACCTTAGATACTTTAAAGAAATAATTTCCTCCTTCACTTTATATCTTATAAAGTGGCCGTCTATCTCAATATGTTTTGTTCTCTCATGGAACACTGGCCGTTTGATTGTCACACCACAGTTTCATTGGTGCCAATATAGGAAAGTCGAGTTCCTCTAATAATAACTTCATCCAAACCATCTCAGTGGTAGCCTTAGCCAGGGCTCGATACTCATCCCCAGCACTTGACCTGGCTGCTATATTTTGTTTCTTACTCCTCCATGCCACAAGATTACTCCTAGGTTGATGCAAAATCCGGAGGTTGATTTATCAAATGCTGATCCTGCCCAATTTGCATCTGTGAAGCCGTGAATCTCAAGTATTTTATTCTTGTCACACCTCTCATACAGAAGACCTATGTCAGGGTATTTCTTCAAGTATCCCAAAATTCACAAGGCTGCATTCACGTTAGGAACTTTAGGATTTTGCATAAATTGGCTAATCAAATTTACTGCAAAGGACAAGTCTGGTCTAGTCACTGTCAAATAAATGAGTTTCCCAACCAATCTTCGAAATTGGCTTGGATTGTGTAAGTCTTACCCTTCCTTTGGGTGCAATTTGATTCCAATTTCTAGAGGAGTATCAACTAACTTGGCGAGTGTGAGATTTCATCAAGCATATCCATGATTTACTTCTTTTGGCTTAGATATATACCTCCATGCTGTCGTGACACCTCAATCCCAAGGAAGTATTGTAGTGGTTCCAAGTCGTTGATTTGCAGCTTAGATTGCAACCAGTCCTTTGTTTCCTGTATTCCATCGACATCACTCCCAGTAATAACAATATCATCCACATAGACTGCAAGAATAACACATCATTGATAGTCTTTTTGACAAACACAGAGTGATAAAAAATACACCTTACAAACTCAAAGGATAGCATGGTGCTAAACTTTTCAAACCATGCGCTAGGTGATTGTTTTAATCCATAGATAGATCTATTAAGTTTGAAAACCTTATGAGACTCCCCCTCAGCAACATAACTAAGAGTTTGAGTTTAGCTACAGGGGAGTAGAATCCAAACTAAATTGAGTTTAGCCACAAGGGAGAAAGTATCAGTGCAGTCCAAACCAGGCATTTGAGAATAGCCCTTTGCTACAAGTCTAGCGTTATATCTGTCTAGACTACCATCAGCCTTTAATTTGAGAGTATAACCCATTTACACCCAACCACCTTCTTGCATCCGGATCTCATTATCCATTGCATGCTTCCAGCAGGGATAAAGTGCAGTCTCCTTATGATCGGTAGGAATTCTAGTAGTGAACAGGTTATGCATAAGAGCAAGAATGTGTTATGGGAAATACCTGCTTCAAGAGATGGAAAAGAAGGTTGGCTCGTAGGGATGGTGGGAGCGGCGCAGCTCCTACACATGGTGACCTGTGGTTGAGGAGTAGGGTGGTGAGATGGAGGCAAAGAGGCATGAGAAGGAGCATCCTTTGGTCGTCTAGTATACACGACAGGGGAGGGTAGAGGAACCTATTGGGAGGTGGTGGAGAATGATCAACTATGGACTGATCTAAGAAAGATAATGGAATAGGGGAATCAGAGGACTATTTGGCTGGTGATGAAGGGGATGAATAATAGTGAACATTCTCAAAGAAAGTGACGTCCATAGTAATGTGGGTTCTCTTAAGAGTTGAGTTATAACAGCAGTAACCCTTTTGGCGTTGTGAATACCCCAAAAAGATGCACTTGATGGACTTGGCAGAGAGTTTTCACTCCTAGTAGGTAAGACATGCACAAAACAAACACATCCAAATGTCATTGGTTTAACAGAAAAGAGTGGTTTGTCAGGAAAAACTAATTGGAATGGTATAGAATTGTGCAAAGCGGAGCTAGGCATTCTATTGATTAAGTAACATGCAGTGAGTTGGAACAGCCGTATGGAGCATAAGGCTCTGATAGTCTTCAGGCCAAAGGTATTTGGAACAGCCGTATGGAGCATAAGACTTCGAGTGACCTCTAACAGATGCTTATGTTTCCTCTCAGCAACACCATTTCGCTGAGGGGAATGGGCACAAGATGATTCATGATGAATGCTATTGTTCGCAAAGTAATTATTAACAACATGAGAGATGTATTCCTTTGCATTATCAGATTTAAAAACTTTGAGATTGGCTGAATGCTGTGTCCAAATCTCATTAATAAATAACAAGAATTTAGAAAACACTTCAGATCATTCCTTCATTGAATAAATCCAGGACATACGACTAAAGTTATCAACAAACACTACATAATACTTATAAGGACCAAGATTAGGGACCGACATGGGTTCCCATACATCAGAGTGGGCTGTTTCAAACAATTTATTAGACCTAGAAGTGGTAGACTTAGGGAAAATGCTTGACAAGTTTAGCCATCTCACAAGACTCACATTGAAGCTGTGAAACAGGACCAAAGGATGGTACCATTAACTTGAGCTTGGACAAGGAGGGATGACCCAATCGAACATGCCAGTGAAAAACATGGGAAGAAGGTGAGATTGCTGCATTCTTGGTGGAAATGGGCTGACCAACGTGTGGGGAGTAGAGCATCCCATCATTCCAGCTGCAACCAACCTCCCTTTGGCTCTTGATCTCCTGAAAAACGCATCCATTGTTAATGAAGACAACCTGATAATTACTGCTAGAGCATAATTTCTTTACAGATAAGAGGCTCATAGGAAGGGCTGGAACAATTAGGACATCATGAAGAATAAAATTGGAATTCAACACTACACGACCTTTACCCACAGCAGGAGTCTGTCTTCTATCAACAAGGTGCAGGAAATGGAGAATAATCAGAAAACAATGTTGGATGGCAGGTCATATGATCAGTGGCCCCGGAATCTATAAGCCATTTACCTCGAAGAGAGGAGTCAAATTGGGAGGAGCCTGTAGCAGCAAGGGCAGCAGAAGGGCGCCCCCATCTCCATGAGCCATTTTGAGCAAGTGTTCAAAGTCAGAATGGCTGAGAGTAATAGTAATGGGAGAAATGGACAAAAGGCCATCAGCTGAGTAGACTTTGGTTGGATGGGGTGCAGTTGAATTCTCCTCCATCTTATTCGCCCATTCAGGTCTTCCATGCTTCTTCCAACATTTGTCTTCAAGGTGACCTGGCTTCTTGCAGAAAGTGCAATATCTATCTTCCCTAGGAGCAATACTCGACCCCCTGCCCATGGAACCACGACCCCTGCCCCTCCCCCTTGATGAAGCAAAGGAAGGAGAGGAGACAGCAGCGAGGACTGGTGGAGCATCAGATTCAGCATCCACCTCAACAGGGATCCTTGACATACGAGAGAATGTTGCATTAAGAGTAGGCAACTCAGATCCATTGAGGATCTGATTCTTGGCAGATTCATAACTTGGCCCAAGGGCAGCAAGGAAGGACACCACCATTAGATCGTTACGTTGCTTCTTCCAAGTGGCCAAGTTGGAACAGTAGGTTTGTCTTCCTCAACATAGTGCAGCTTGTCTTTAGAGGTAAGAAAGGTTTGAAAGGCTGCAGACCAGGGCAGATAGTTCGTCTTTCCTTTCAGTTTGGTGGAAGTGATGGAAGAACCATGAATCAAGTTAGCCACTGAGATGGGGGAGGCATCATATGAGGAAGAAGCAGGCTTGTTAGCATCCATGGACAGCAGCCAAAGGGCTGAATCAGGGAGGGAGGGAAGGGAAAACTTTCAGAAATGAACCTGGCTCAAAACCATGCAGAAATAGATAGGGGAAAGGTGATCCTTCATCACCAAATACTTCATTCATATATAGACATAGTTTGTTACAACTAAGTGTTTGTTACATAGAACAGAAAGGACAACTATACACTAATGTACAGCCAGCTAACATCTTAACAACCACAAGATACACACTACATCATAACAAACTCACACGACATCACCCCCTACTTTAAACGTCACATGTTATTCACTCAACAAAGGGGATAAGGGAAGAGAATAAAAGATAAGGATCACGGAAGAAAAGTTTGTCATTTCATCATAAAACATCAAGATGGGAGTAAGATTATATAATTTATTAACATCTTAAGGTGATATATTTAGATGGGTGTTAAATGCTATCTTAATTTTGAGATCGGAGTTTTCTTATGGGTTTTGATGGAGCCTGCAATTTTTATTTCCCCAATTTGAAAACATATGGTTCCAACATAATTGTTGAAGTAAATATTTTGTGGTTCTCTTTCCTAACAACTTTAACTTTTAAGACAAGTGGTTAGGCCTAATAAAATTTATATTGTATCAAAGCCAAAGGGTTGGGGTTCAAATCCTGTTCGCATATATGCTCAAAAAATATTAATTTGCCCATATTGTGTCAAATGGATTATTTGCCCCGTGTTTGTTCACATTTTAAGCCTTAAAAATTTGTTTGTACATAAGGGGGAGTGATAAAGTAAATATTTAGTTGTTCTCTTCCTTGAGATCTTTAGCTTTGGGGACAAATAGTTAGACCATCTCAAATTTACAATAATCAAACTGAACTAGCCAAAAAATCTTTCATATGTGTGTGCGTGTGTGTTTGTATATATATATATATATATATATATATGTTTATTTATTTATTTATTTATTTCATGTTAACCATTTCTATGTTTTGTTTAAAAACTTCGGTTTTTTAGTTTCAGGAGAAGTTAAGTAGTTGAGAATCAGGGATTTAGAGTTTGAACTCATATTTATTCGTCTACACTGCATCTGCTCTAAATAGATGAATTAGGAGGTGTGAAATACACTGTTTTCATGCATGCTTTACATAATCCTTTGGTTTTTTTTTTTAGGTTTTTTAGATGTACGGAATTCAGCTCCATTGTAAAAAAACCAGAACCCTGTCTAATTTAGTATGAAAGGTTTTTTGGTTTGTGATGCAAAGCATGGGGCAAACAATTACTACTTTACACCTTTGTCCTCAGCCATAAATAATAATCAAGAGCGCAGCCAAGCATTAAAAGAAATTACTTTCAAAAAGTTGAATATCCTAAGTATGAAAAAGTTTATATGAAGAAAAAGAAAAGAGGAAGTGTTGGCAGGGTTTGATATTTTATTTTCTTTTGTGTTACATGTTACTTGTTGTTATGTCAAGTGTCACTGTTGTTGTATCAAGTTAGTGGATGTACTTTTATTTTTATTCTCTTAAGAGTGTGTTTATGCTGTGATTAAGTTAGAAATGACATCAGTTTCTTATTGTAGTTTCAGTTATCAATTGTGAGTCAGTTATTGGGAGGAAATTATTGGATGTAGTGAGTAATAAATAGGCTCTTCTGGTTGTTTTCCATTCAAGAATTTTTCCCCCCTCTCCGCCCAGCTCCACCCCCGATTGCTCTGCCTAGCTGTCTCCCCATCTTTCCAGGCTGCTTTGCCCATCTCTCCCTCGATCTCCCTAGCCTTCAAATGACTCTTTCCATGATTTTAGGCCTTTTTAAATATATTCCAAAGTTCATCTTTATGGTTTTTCCTCAAAATAAATCTTTGTGGGCAAACCTTTTCTCTCACCAGAGCTCATCTTCCTTTTTTTTTAACTTTCATGCTAATTTGATAGGGAAAACAACCAGTATTATTCTCGAAACCATACTTGACAAAGAGAGAGAGCGATGGAAACACTCTTGTTGGCTATGTGATGGGCAAACACGCTTTCTTTGTGCGGTTCCAAACCATATTAAAAAGTTATGGAAGCTTTTGAACCTTGGAAATATAATCTCTAGCCGATAGTTTCTTCTTATTCAAGTTCTTTTCTGAGGAGGATTGTGAGAATATTCTTCACTCATCATGGATTGTGGGGAGCCAACCCCATATTCTTCGAAAATGGCATCCAGGTACCCAGCCAATTCAAGAGTTGCTAAAGTCAGTTCCATTATGGATCAAATTTCTTGAGCTTCCAATCTAATATTTCAGAGATGAAAGTCTCAATGTTAATTAGTACTTTAGGGATCCTATTATTTGCTGATAGAGCAACCGTGAATAGAACTCAACTTGCTTTTGCCTGAGTATACGTGAAAATTGATTATACTTTCACATTTCCTACATTCATTATGTTGTTGAGAGATGATGACTCTTCTTTTAACCAAAAGGTAGATTATGAATAGAAGCCTAAGATTTGCTCCATATGTAATTGTTTTGATCATGTGGTACACGACAAGAATGATAAGTTGTTCAGACTTTAAATATTCCTTAAAATGATCTCCCTTCATTACATACTTCTCTGTCTGCTAGCTCTTACACTTCAAACAGTGAGCAAAACAAAGACAAATAGGTTTCGCCATTAGCTTCCACTTAGGCTGACCCCACTTGCTCTAGTTTAGACTGTCCCTCCAAACCCATAATGTGATGCTTAGATTTCCATTGAACTAAGTATTCCTCCACAAGAGACTATGATTCCTCTTCTTGATCACAAAAGTCAAAATGGGTGGAATGTGGCACATAACAAATCAGCCTGAAACCATAAAATTTCTCAAGTGTTGAAAGTCTACTCAAAACCTAGAAAGTCTATTCGAGTTTCAAAATTTAAGGTGGCTGCTGAAAACAAGGGGACAAGCCCCCTTTTTCATAACTATTTTAGGGGTTTAGGATGCTCGCAGCCCCTCCCGTTGAGCAAAGAGGTTGGATGTCTCCAATCTAACAATTCAAGAAAATATGGCCCTCTTTGGTTTATGTGAGATAAAAATTAAAGCTAAAAATTTTTGTAAACTCCAAAGAGGTTTTATTAGGGAATGGCAAATTGAGCATAATTATTTTTTCAGACCCCTCTAGTCGCATTCGAGTTTTGTGGAACCCTGCTATTTTTAATGTCTCCAAGTTATAAGAGAGATTAATTTATCCACTGTCGAGTATTGAACCTTCGATATAGCTTTGAATTTTACTTCACCATAGCCTATACTTCAAACTCATACCAACAAAGACAAGACTTATGTCAAAATCTTTCATATGCCAAACTCTCTATTCAGCTTCCTTGGATCCTTATGGGTGGCTTCAACTATATTAGAAGTAATAACGAGTGTTTGGGTGGTGTTAATGTTCCCTCATTGGCATCATGAGCAATTTAATAATTTCATCTTTTCAGCGGATCTCATTGATATTCCTTGCAATTCTAATTTGACATGGAGTAACAAGCATATTGATGACACTATTGTTTACAGGAAACTTAACAAAGGCCTTTGCAATGATTTTTGGATGATGAAATTTCCCAATGAGTATATCAATTGTCTACTTCTAGAATCCTTTGATCATTCTCCTATTCTTTTTATTTTTGAGGACCGTACGCCCTTTAGTTCAAAACCATTTCACTTCTTTACTATGTGGCTTAAAGATGGTTCAATTAAGGCTATCGTTCAATATGCATAGTCCACCCACATTGTTGGAAATCCTCAATTTATTCTCTTTAAAAGGCTCTAAGGTGTTAAAGTGGCCTTAAAAACTTGGAATATTGAGGTTTTTGGCAAAATTAATGTAAGATTGAGCAACACTCAATTGTTCCTCCAAGATGCCCAACAAATGCTCAATAAATGGATCCTACAAATACTTTGTTGCTTCAAACGAAAGATTGACCCATCTCAGTTTACTTCAAGAGGAAGACATTGAAGAAAGTTCTACAGATAAGAAATATAGAGTAAATTGGCTAAGAGAATGGGATAGAAACTCTCGGTTCTTCCACTCCACAGTTGCCTCTCACATCCTAAGAAATCGTATTCATGAGATTGTGGATCCACATGAGAATAAATTTTCTGATCCTCATGCCATTGGAATTGAAGCCGAAAGGTTTTTCGAATATTTGTTTACCCCTTCATCTTCTGATCTTCCTTCATCTATTCCTTTCCGATGCAAGTTGACTGATGAACAAGTTTCTATGTTGACTGGTGGGGTTAGCAACGAGGAAATTGAAGTTATTATCTTTCAGTACTCCAAATAATAAAGCTCCTGGCCCAAATGTTTTATTGAAGAATTTTTTGTTTTCTTCTCGGATAAAATAACTTCTTCGAACAAGGTAAACTACTTCAGGCACTAAATCACTGTATTTTTCCCTCATTCTAAAAACTCCAGATGCCAGACCATTTGAGCACTTCAGGCTTATTTCTCTATACAACTTCGTCTATAAATGCATCTCCAAAATTATGGTTTCTCAATTTGCTCTTATTTTGTCTTCTTTGATTAGCTTAAATCAGTCAGCATTCTTAAACGATAGGTTAAATGAAAATATCTTGTTGGCTCACAAGCTAATGAAGAATTTCCACCACTCAAGGGGGCGGGCCAAAAAGGTTTTGTATCAAGGTTAATTTGAGAAAGGCTTTTGATAAAGTTGGGAATTCCTATTTTTGGTCCTTCGCAAATTGGTGTTGAACAATGCTTAGATTGATTGGATTTCTAAATGGGTCACCACTTTATCCTTTAGTGTTATGATAAATGGATGCAATTTCGGTTTTTCAAAAGCAAATGGCCATCTTTGATAAGGTTATCCTGTTTTGCCACTCCTCTTCATTTTTTGTATAGAAGCATTCTCGATTATGCTTAAATTTAAGGTATCAGAAGGCCTTATCATACCTCCTAAGACAAGGAAGCTCCAAATGTCTTTTCACTTGATGTTTGCCGATCTCTTGATTTTCTCCAAAGACTCTCCTCAAACGGCATAGCATACAATATCTTCCTTGCATGACTTTGGTACCCTATTGGGGTTAAAAGCAAATATTATGAAAAGTGTCATAATCTTCTCCCATACTTTCGTCCATAAAGAAGACATTCATGGTTTATTTGGCTATCACATTGGAGTGCTCCTTATTCGTTATTTGGGTCTACCTCTTAGTTTAAAGAAGTTTTCTTATTCCATTTGTATTCTTCTCATAAATAAGATTAGAGCTAAGATCCAAGGATGGAAATCATATCTACTATCTTATGCCGGCCACTCTAAGTCTTAAAATCTGTCCTCAATGGTATATCTTACTATTGGACCTCCACCTTCATACTTTCAAAGCGTATTCTAAAGCTCATTATTAAATTATTCTGTTCATTCTTATGGAGAGGGAATATTGGTGTCAGGGGTTTCTACAATGTTATCTCGATGCGAATTTGTAAGCCCTCATCTGAAGGCGATCTTGGTATCCTAGATATTTTTGAGGTTAACAAAGCTAGACTAGCAAAGTTGTTTTAGCAAGTGTTAACAAATAAAAATAGTTTGTGGGTGAAGTGGATTTATTGAGTTTATTTACATAGTGAATCTATATGGACTATGTGTATAAATTGTGAGGTCTCACATTTGGAATAGCATCATTACCTTAAGAGAAAAAGTAGCCTATAGTTGTTTTTATAGAATTGGCAATGGCATGAACACATCACTTGGCTTGACCATTGGCTTAATTATTGCCCCCCTCATCCAAAAACTTGATCATCGGACAGTTGCAAATCTTGGGGGAAATACCTCACATTATATTTCAATCCATCATTCAGGGTTCTTAGGCCCTCACCTTTGGCATAGAAGAAGCTCTAAACTTTTTAAATAAGAATACTCCGTTCTTATTTTACGTAGATGATAGCATAGGGTGGTTATTGTGTACAGGAAAATTTTCTTTCAAGAACTGTTGGAACTTCTAGAGACTTCCTTCTCTAAGAGTGTCATAACACCCTCTTATTTGGTCTAAATACCAAACAAACTGGCATGCATTCATTGTTTAGTTGGTCATGTCAAATGAGATCTTAACTCTAGACAATCTTCAAAAGAAAGGACTTCATTTCGCTAACAGATGCTCTCTTTGTGAGGCTTGCCTAGAAGCTAAAGACCATTTATTCTTTGAGTGCTTTATAGTAAATAAGTTTAGAAGTCGACCATTCAAGAATGTCATATGCTCCATCAAGTCAAGTCTTTCAATGAAGAGATAAATTGGTTTCTTACCTTTTGTTTGCAAAACAAGCATGCAAGTCTCCTCCTGAAACCTACAAATAGAGAATTATTGATCATTATGATTTCTTTCTAGACTTTTGGATGTGACTCTGTAAGGACTCTTTGGAGCCCTTTTCCGCTTTCTACTTTTTTGCCCCTTTGGAGGTTCTTGAAATAAAATTTTACTTTATCAAAAAAAAAAAGTTATTTCTGTAAGTTCATGGAGGCTGATTTTCAAGGAGGAAGACAGATCTTTTAGAAATGAAGGAAAGTTTCAGCCCCTTTTTCTCCCTCTTCTTACTGTTCTCCTGATTTCTTCTTGATCTCTGCCTATTTCCTGTTTCTATTTCACCAATCACAGAAATTCATTATGTCAAGGGCCCTATCTGTGTTGTTGATTGAATTTTCTATTCTAAAACATATTGTCTACACTAGTCTGGAGCTGTATCAACCAATTGCTCGTCAGTAGTTTCTTTAGGATTTTGCTTGAAAAATGTTAAAATCAAATCAATTTACAGTATAGTCCTATTTGCATTAGAAGTCTTACAGGGAGATTTTTGTTTTTAAATGTTTTGGGATTTATTGAGAATCTATAAAAAAGCTTCGTTGGTGAAATTCTAGGAGAAGGTTCCATTTAGAATGTCCAGTTTGTTTTCATAAATTAGATATTGATGGTTCTCATTGTCACTATCTTCCTACTCAACCGACTTGCATGAGATAGCACCTATTGATTCTTATTTTTATAGTTGTTTGAAAAATTTTTATTGTTAAACTTGATCGAGGCAATGCTAGAACAAAATTTAGATTTTCTCTTA
The DNA here is from genome assembly GCA_033002965.1 of Piper betle. Taxonomy (NCBI): domain Eukaryota; kingdom Viridiplantae; phylum Streptophyta; class Magnoliopsida; order Piperales; family Piperaceae; genus Piper; species Piper betle. Next base: position 19,503 of record JAURVB010002944.1, on the reverse strand, counting down.
AGCAGCAACCAAAATTGATGATTATTAGAATTAGCTTTTAGTAGCAATGGTGGTTTCATCTCATAAAGTTATTAGCTCAACCCCAGCTAGACCCCAACCCCATAAAGGAGTAACATATGCATACCACAGAAAAAAATTCAAAACTGTTTTGTTCATAGAAGAGGTTCAGAAACCGCCCATTGTATGCTTAGTTTTGTAATCCCTCATCACGTAGTGCAACTCAGGGTCCATAATGAGAATTTCTTGCTTCTCATGTGGGTATTGTGCATTGAGTTTTGGCCTGCATCTAACACATACAACCTTCTTCAGTTTTAAACATTTTAAAACCCAACTAATATGTTACTAGAAGGTGCAATGCCTTGGTACATTAGGGTGAAATATCTTCTTTTTCTTCTTCCTCCACCTGAAGAAGAAAGCAAATCTCTTCAGGGAACCTACCTATCCGATTAGCATAATTAGTGCCCTACCAATATTTGAATTGCTTTTTCCATGGGGATAGTGCCACATGCCATTGTACCCCCTCAAAGTGTATTTATCCTATGCGCACAAGCACATCTTACACACCAGAACAAAGGTTTCACACCTGATAATTTTATGTTCAACCTCCAGGACACTGGACATGAATTAGCATAGAAGGTAACCTGTCTTGTGCTTTCAGTAAGGTTTACTGTTATGATATCCAATCTGGGGTATTATTACAGTGCATATTGGTGCATTCATGCGTCTGACGTGGGTGTATGACAATGATGATGATTTTGTTCTAAGGGTCTATTTGTTTAGCTGGAAAAATAAAACGAAAAAATTGCTTGGAAAATAAAAAAATTGACAGAATACTCCAAATTTTACATTTCCCTTCACATCTTTGGATTGAAAGAAAAGAAAATAAAAAAACATGATTTTATGGTCTGTTCTTTCCTTGAGTTTGGAACAAGAATCTCTTTGTGTTCTTTTGAAGGAAATCATTTTTGCTTCATCCAGAATTTCTTTCAATGCTAACACCTGAAAATGATACAAAAATGCAAATAACGTACATTTTCTTTTTTCTACCTAATTAAACTATTTTAAGTGAAAGATGGATTGATTGGACATCTAGAACTTGTGTGGTTATTCATTGCTTATATTATTTGACAGTCACCAATTTTTTGTTGATTTCCAGGTAATGTTTTATTCCCTTGCAGTGCTGACTTTCGGAACTGCTGTGCCAGCTGGCCAATTTGTTCCAGGTATAATGATAGGGTCAACATATGGACGGCTTGTGGGGATGTTTGTGGTCAAGTTCTACAATAAGCTTAACGTTGAGGAGGGCACGTGAGTGTTCATTTTCTTGCTCATTCTGGATTTTGAGTGTGTACTTCTTTTGATGTTAGACATGATTGGAAGAATGCTAACTGTGTATCAGGTTACATGTATAATGTTACAAGTCACGTCGCATTTGGCAGGTTCTGATATGCTTGTTTTCTTAGCACTCCTTATCATGTGTACTTTCTTGATAAAACTTAGATCTGAGAACTGTGGCATTTGCATCAAACATTTTTTTGACGCTGGGCATTCTGACATTTGTAGTCATTGTCTATGTATTATTCAAAGGTTAATCATTTATGATGACAATCTACTAGTTCCTTGCGATTGAGCTTTTCAGTCTTTCAGTTTGGGATTACAGACCTTTTGCTGACTTAAGTTATTTAAATGTTTATTTATTTTCTTTTAGTGTCTTAGTATGTATATTTTTCTCTTTTTAGAGTTGCATTAGGAATAGCATCTCTTGCACAACTTGCCAGTTTGTTGTCTTGTGGATTTTGTACTTTAATTTTGAATGATGAACATTCAAACATTTTGCCTCCTACCTCCTGAGGCTTATGCTGCTTGAATTTTTTTCTGCTTGGGTTTCTTTTGATTGAAATCTTTACCTTTATAAAATAAGTAAATGTCAGAGCAATCAATTGTGGTACAAAAACCTTTTGCTATTCGAGTTATGTGGAAAATGCTTATATTACAGTTGCACGGCTGCTTGAGATATCTTTTTTCTTGAAAATGCTTATGTCTTAAGTTGTTGTTCTTTAGGTATGCTTTGCTTGGTGCTGCTTCTTCTTGGAGGTTCTATGCGGATTACAGTATCCCTATGTGTTATTATGGTGGAGATTACTAATAACCTGAAATTCTTACCACTTATAATGCTTGTTCTCCTTATATCAAAGGTGGTACTTGTATTCCCCCAAAGAAAACATTGCATGACTTTGACAAGAAAAACATTGTTAGCTTTTATCTATAAATTCTGGTGTTTTTATTTTGTTTTGAGGCATGTTGTGAAATCCTTGTAGGCTGTGGGTGATGTTTTCAATGAAGGACTGTATGAAGCACAAGCTATTCTCAGGGGCATCCCTTTACTTGATTCCACACCAAAATTGTATATGCGTAGCAGGAAAGCAAAGGAAATCTGCAGAGCACAAAAGGTACCTTATTTTACAATACAAAGAGTTCTAATTGCCACTTTTGGATTATTGTTTTTTTGGGAGTAGACGGTCATTCCAGCTTAAGGTCTTTAAAGAGTTGTTTTCAAATTAGCTTTGTCTATGACAAATAGATACTCACAAGTTATGATATTCTGCCTTTTTTTTTGTTTTCATGTTCCAGTTGTGGGAAGGTTTGAAGGGATTCATTTCTCATTCTAATAGTAACTCAGGTTAATCAAAACAAGTTGTGACCTTGCTACATGTGTAAGATCCCAAAAATAAGTCTTAGATCTTGTACCTACTGGGTTAGATTTAGTATGTTAGCGGGGATATGTTTATAAATCTTCAACTTGATTTAACCATTTTCAATGAAGGACTTAGGCTCATCAGTTTGCATTTGGGCAAAATCGCTACAAATGGTATCAAAATTGACTCGGTACCTTATTAGATAGTGGGATGGAATAGATATGGACTAGGTCCATAGGCCGAGGAAAGGAATTCTAAGGACAGTGTTAGATATTGTTATGATATTAGCTGATGTTAAGTGTCAGTCAGAGTTTGTTATGAGATCTTTACATGTTTGTTATATATCTGTTATTTTGTTTGTTATGTAAGATCTCTAGTTAGTTGATAGAGTTGATAAAATATTAGTGATATACTTGATTCTACCCTTATATCTCGTGTATTGTTGTAACAGTTTTAGATATGTAAATTAGAAGAATGTCAACGATGGTAAACTCAATTGAGTCACCTATACACTCATAGTTTAAAAGACGGAATTTCCTATGGGTGGGTGGCTTGTAAGATGTCATCAAATTAGTCCTACATCTAATTCTTACTTGGGTATGATCTTGTTTATAAGTGGGGGTGTGCTCTATGTCACACCCCGCAACCTTCTCAGGACTTGAAGATTCTTATTTCGTTATAAATCATTAATAGAAGCTCGTCATTTTTTTCAATGTATCTTTCCCAAAACAATAGCTAAATTTGTCACAAAGGGAACTTCATAATCATCTAAGATGGATGTCCAGTAAGACTCTTAAGGATCAAGTACCAAATCATACTATACACTCACAGGTAGAGGTTGCCCCCATTAAAGGGAATGTGTGAATATAGATTATGCTAGTTTGGACATTCAAAGACTGAGAGTTGTGCATGCTTCAATTGAAACTGAAATAACCAATTGAATCGAACCAAAGTTGTCATTTCGGTTCGGTTTGAACTTTGGGTAAATTTTCTAAGTGCATAAAAATTCTGTTCGGAACCTAACCAAACTGAAACCGACCAAAAAATTGAAAAAAAGAAACAAAACATAAAAAAATAATGTTCATAGTTTATGTGGGTTATTATTGTTATTTTTTATTTATTTGTAATTTATTTGAGATTTTTAACATAATATCTATGTATAGATTACTTTTGAATGTGATTATGATGGTTAAATCATGTTTTAACTTTATTTATTATAAAAATCATAATTAATTTTAATATAGTTTTAATAATTTCAGTTTCAAAGAAACCAAATTGAACCAATCCAGAATATTTCGGTTCGGTTCAATTCAGTTCAGTTTTAAGATAATTTTGATTTTGGTTTGATCTGAAATTTAGGAGACCAAAGATTATTACAGAAATTCGATTTGGTTGGTTTGATCCCCGCCCGAATGCTCTGCCCTACAAAGACACCCCTCAAATGCGGTTATACTAGCAATTTTGTCATTAGATGAAAAAGGGAAAGTAGACCCAAAAGAACTTGGTAGTTTAATACAAGATAAAGTGGAAGGAAATGATCCATAACCGTAACCTCAATTCTCGGGCACAGGACGGTGACCATGATGATGGTACTTCATATCATATTATATATATTATAATTATCAAGTTCACAATCAAAAGTGTCCTCCAAAAATGTCACACGGTCTACCAAATCAAAGTCTTTTGATGAAGAGATTAGTTGACTTCTTACTTTTGCTTGCAAACCAAACATGCAAGTATCCTCTTAAAGCCTCTTTTTGCTGCATACATTTCTTCCATATGGTATGAGCGCAACAAAAGAATCTTTGAAGGCCTCAAAACGCATCATGATTTGTTTGCTTCCTCCATTATCTCTCAAGTGCAACTTGCTTCAAAAGCCCTAAACTTCAAGTACAAAATTATTGATCATTGTCCTTCCTTACAAGCTTTTTGATATTACTACTCAAGCACTCTTTTGGAGTTCTTGTTCAAATTTTCATTATATTTCTTTTTTGTATGCTTTTTCCTCTTTGGGAGTTCTGAATGAAATTATTTACTTCATCAAAAAAATAAAAGTTCACAATCAAAAGGTCTGCATGACATCCAAAAATACATAATCATATGGTTATCATGTAGTTGTACAAAAAGATGATCATATTTCTAAGACATAAGTATCCTATCCCGCTAATGTCCAAATAAGTCACCCACCCTTATTAGTTACCTGCGCGGTGAGTTGGATGATTATTTGAGAAAATACTCGGTTAGAATACATAACATTCATAATAACATATAGACCCATGGAAGACACGTCCAACAAATACATCTTTCACATCATAAAGCTTTAATAAATCATGGATCATGATCACTCAATCCTATAATCAATTATGGAGATTCTCCACCAGGTACCAAAGTGGTGCAACCGCCAGTCAGCCAATGGTAAAGACACCATAAAATCTATTGAAAGGACAATGCAAGATGGACGTTCATTGGCCATCTTCATTCCAAGTGCCCACGATCCAATACATTGGAAATTGGATTTCATACTTCATAATTGAATCATAATTATATGTGAATTTAGAGCACGGATAGATGGTCTCTCATACACCGGTTGCCAAAACCACTAAGGAATGAGGCAGATTGTATGGTATGTTACTATATTGATTTAGGTCTCATAAGAGGTTAATCAAACATTTTGTATCGATAATCATGCTCTTTAGTACATGTCTTAAACACCCTTAGACTAATTTACTATTTTCTTTATTAGGCTTATTAACTATTTAAAACCACTTAGGACATATTAAAATAATCAATTACAAGAATTTTTTTAAAATTATTTTTGAAGTAAAGTTGTAGCCTTTATTGTTTATTTCTTAGTTATGAATGATTATGATTGGTGTGGAGTCATTCTCATTTAAAATAACTATCATTGGTAAATTGTAATAATAGGTCCTTATAAGAAAATCATGCATAAAATATTAATTTAATGATTGTCCTCTAATTCGAAGGTTTGACAATATTGCAAGATAACTAATCTTGGGGGAAAGAATTCCCATATCGCTCTATATTATAGTGCAATCCATAATCATTATATAATCATTTGTTTTGGGCACTCATATTAGATGCTATAAACACAAATTGTTAATATCATTGTTTTACATCTCTATATGAAATAGTTGGCGACTAATATAAATATGGGCTTTTCATTTTACAGTGAAATCCATAGACCTATTTTTACATGGTATTAGAGCCAAACCGACTAAGGGACTCCCTGTGTATCACGTCTCTTTAACGCCCACATTTAATGTGGTGCGAACGTAATCTACATGGCTCGTCTATAAATGCCCAAAATGGAAAGCCCATTTGTGCGTAGATGTAGGGTCCATGTGCTAAGTCTAATGCGGATTGCACGTTTGGGAGTGTGTAACATCATTATCTCACATCTCTATATAAGATGGGTGGTGGCTAATATAAATGCAGATATCTAGGTTCTTTTAAATAGGTAGTTATTTTCAAGTGAAACCCGTGGACCCATTTTCATGCAAATGAATTTTCAATACCCTCAATTGAATTATCCATGGACTCTTTTATCAAGCCCCAATTTCTCGAGATGTAAAGATTCTTATTTCTTTATTATTTATTAGTAGGATTATGTTGTTTTCCATCTTCCTAGATCAAATGGTAAATTTATAATAAAGTGGACTTCGTAGCCATATCATATCCATTACAATTACCTTGATTAACAACCAAAAAGGTTTACATCATATCTAAAAGTACATGATCATTTGGTTATTACATAGTACTACAAAAAATAACTACATATTCACATTAAGATACATATTACATGTTGTTGGCTTCCTCCTTATCCAATAGGATTCTATTCAACTAAGTAAAAATACTAATCACCAATTAATCAACCTAGTTTCATTTAATTGAGTTCTAACAATACTTAAATTAAATCATCAAATGTTCATAAAAGTAAATGAAAAACCTAATCTTTACATCTTTAAGGTTGACAATGGTGTTAGATGGCTAGCTTCCACATGTCAGTTTTTTCCTTCAAAAGTTGTAGGAATATTTTATGCCATCTTTCTCCATGCGTCCCATGGCACACACTTCTTTGCTTCAAATATCAAACAAATTGCTCTGCTTTTATTACTTGGTTCCCTTTGCCAAATTAGATATTAACCTTGGACAACATGCAAAATAGAGGTACCTCCCTTGCCAAAATTAGATATTACTATAGTGCTCATATAGCAAGTTTGTTAGCATTTATTCCTTAAAAAAACGTCAATTGTCTACCAGATTAATTCTTTAGATGACAAAGTTAAATAACTTCTCCTTTTTATTTCTAGAACAATCATGTGAGTCTCTTCCGAAAGCCTTTTTCACAAATTACCTTGATTTTGTTGGGTATTGGCACAAAAGAAGGATTTTTCAATGACATCATAATGCTTCAAGACGCGCAACATCTCCTAAACCCTGCTTGCCTCTGAGATCTTAAGCTAAAAGTTTAAAATTATTGATCATCAGGTCTTTTTTATTTTTTGGATGTGAACCCTCTAATGCTGTCTTGGTGCTCTTGTTTTTTATTTTATCATATTTTTTTATCGCTGTTGCACTTTTTTGTGCTGTTTTTCCATTTGGGGAGCCTAAATGAAATTACCTTGCAATAAAAACATGTTGCTTTATCGATGCTATGTGTGGACCTTATACACAGTTTCAGTTATATTATTTCATTTTTGTTTTCCTTACATTTGTACTAATTTATAAAAGGTTGTCCACTTCCCACGCATTGTTAAAGTTGCAGAAGTAGACAATTGCTTGCGAAATAACCAACACAATGGTTTCCTGTAAGTCTGTTCAAAGAGCTTATCTTTTGACTTTCATGTTTTTGGTTCTGTTGTAGCAGTTAAATTAAATTTCACATTTCAATCTAATAGGTTATTGATTATGGCCGAAATGGGGAGACTCTGGTTATTGGCCTAGTTCTCCGCAGGTTAGTTGTGTGTGAATTCTTACATGGCGTCTACTTGTTAATCGTTGTGTTATACCATTCATTTTGTGTGAATGAGGCAATATGTAGGTTAAATGATGGTTACCTTTTGCAGTCATTTGTTAGTACTATTACAATCAAAGGTAGATTTTCAAGAAAGCTCTTTGCCCTGTGGTCCAAGAGATGAAGCAAAGCCAATTTGGTAAGTGTAGTTATATTAAAACACTGTTATGGATGACCCAACATTTTGGGGATAAATCAGCGACATTGGGTGTTCAAGGGTAGATTTTGATAGAACTGACTAAGTTGCTAACGAGTATTTATAAAAACCCTAATGGGCTCTAAATCCCTAAGGGCCCAATTGCTTTACAACTTAGTACTGAGTGAGCAATATCCACTACTGCTTATTCTCCCCTTATTTTAACCCCAATGGTGGATATAATTATCTAACGAGATCGAGGTATGAGATTTCAGTATGTTCTCTTTCCGTTCAGGATGGTGAAACAAAGATTAATCAGGATGCATACCTTTTATTGTTGCCTGGAGAAGGAACTCTGGTCTTGATTTTTGAAATTCCTTTTTCCTGTCATGTATGAATTTGATAGATGATTAACTCTTGAATACAGGCATAATTTGAGTGAGTTTGTCAAGCCAGTGTCTAGTAAAGGATTGTGCATAGAAGACATTCAATTGAGTTCAGAGGACAAGGAAATGTACATAGATCTTGCCCCTTTTCTGAATCCTTCCCCCTACATTGTCCCGGGAGATATGTCTATGGCAAAGGTTAGTTGTTTTTCACTTTGCTGCTTCTGTGTGACCTGCAATAACACAATCAGGTTGTATATGTTTCTTTTGTTGCATAGGTATACAATCTTTTTCGCCAACTAGGATTGAGGCATCTATTTGTTGTTCCTCGTCCTTCTCGAGTCATTGGCTTGATTACTCGGAAAGATTTGTTGCACGAGGTAAGTAGATGTATGCGCTGTGGTTTTGTTTCTCCGTTGATTTACATAATGATTTAGATTCTACTTGGTTGATCTCAGGAGAACAATAATGTGCCCAACATGGAGCTCCAATCGACGAGTGTAAGGTCTTGATTCTATGGACCCATATAACATCTTCAGACATCTTTTTACTAGCATCTCTAATTCATTCATATACTCTACGCTTTATATTCACTTTTTTTGCCTGTGATTTTACTTGTGTACGAATACTATGTTTCAATAATTTATCATTTAATTCAAATAGCCTAACCAACCAAAATGGGCTGGACCCAACCCAATTGGGTTTGAGTTAACTTGAATGTAAATACGTTTCCCCCAAGTTAAAACTGACTTTTTCAACTTAAATGACAATTTGTGGTTGGTTGAGTTGATTAATTTTGACAACTTTAAGTTTGGAGTTAACTAACCATTTTGGTGGAGTGAGCTTGCAAAATTAGTTTTGCTACACCCGGTGGATTGTGGTAGATTTTTGTCTTGATATTTGTACTGTTGATGTCTTTTGATACATTTCATTGTTTAGAACTAAAATGCCTTTCATGGGTCAAGTTCTTCAGAAATTATTCCTGTTTCTAACACCTGACAGAGCTCATCATGATAAAAGAGCTGCTGGAAGGCAAATGGAGATGGAGCAACCTCTTCTTGATGGACTGTTAAGCGAGTAGCAGAAAAACTTTGGCCATCGGTCTATCCTTCAGCATTATGCACTATATTTTTTTTGCCCCCTCGACGTATTAATGATAAATTAGGGGAGCCGAAACGTATTGTAATTACTAATTTGTCACTTAGCGGGTGAGCAAACAATCTGCTAGGTTATCCTGGCCTGTTTTATATTTAAACTTACATAACATCTCACTAGTGACCTTTTTTTGGGGGAATATTGCCTGCATGAAAATGATATCTGCTTTCTCCGCAATCATCATTCTCGACCAATAGTGGCGTGATCTAATCCATTGTGTGCATCTCAGGTGGTATTTGTTCATTTACGATTGAGCAAATGTTTCTTCTTGGATGATGTCACTTCAAATGTAGGACTTCATTTTGCCAAAGTTTTTTACATATTTGTATGTTTTCTTGTTTCTGTGTTGGCCTTCCAAGAAAAGGTAGATGCTATGAACTAAGTAACTGTAAGGTGCTACAAAGTTATTTTCTCAGAGGAAGATAAGAACAACCCTTTACAATGACTGGCGCATTAAGCTAATCCATTTTTCCAAAATTTTACTCTTGTTATTAAGAGCATTTTATATTACCTGTTGGCCGCTGGTTGATCCTCTATTTAAAAAGCAAGATGACCCTACCATAGCTTTCTTTAATAAAAATTAAAAAGAAGCGGGCAAAGGCGGGCAAGTTTTGGCCGAGCTCCAACTGGATCGTTGTTGCTTGGTCATAATTGGGGGAACAACCAAATCTTGGCCACTTTGGCTAGATTGGGCTCTGGAGGTCAAGACCAAGCATGCATAGATATTGAAGCATATTTATAAAAATTGGTCCATATAGGTTTGGAGTTTGGGGTTTATGGCTAATGCCCACAGAGCATGTTCATCCTTGCACCGTCGGAGATGGGTTGGTTAGCCTTGTTGAATACACGTGTTGCTTTGGCATATGAGATTTGTGGTTGGCGAGACTTGCACAGAGGTTATGCATTGTGGATAATTATAGTTGTTAAACACATGATATATTCTTTTAACATGAACATCAGGGCAGTATAAGGCAAATTATTTTTTTCCAACCTTTAGTGTCGGTCTAAATATAGCTGAGTTTTAAAGTTTAGAGTTTAGAGTTTAAGATTTAGGATTTTAAAAACAACACGTGGTGAACTTGTATGACAATAAAAAGTATACCTCGAATGACACAACGGCCCATTATTTTTTATTTAGTTAGGATCAATTGGACCTTTTGATAATAATAATAATAATATAATTCACCCTATCTAGGGGTATTAAATAAGTTATAATATTTCCTTTTTTTGTTATCTATAATATTAAAAATTTCCCATTTATAATAAAAAATATTAGTCTTTAACTTCTCACCTTAGAAAGTTATGATCTTATAAAATTGGTCAACTTGCGTATTCTAGGTTATGTATTCTCCGAATCTATCTATCTATTTACTTGTACTAAAGCCATTAGGTTTTCTTTGTTGTGGTCAATGTTGGTTCCACATGGATATTAATTTAAAGAATTAACCTAAAACAACATATAATAATCACCATTGTAAAACCCGTGACTCGAGTCAGAGTTTTACTCGAGTCACGGGTTTTACGGGAGTGAACCAGTCGGTTCAACCATCGGTTCGAGTCGAGTCAGCTTCATGGACTGCGAGGCTGAGCTGAGGCCGGTTGTGAGTTATGAGCGATGAGGGTCATGTATGCTCAAGTGTACGATAATAACGTCTAAAAAAAATGATGAGAAATTGGTTATCAAGTATATGGAAGTATACAGTATTGATTGTTATTTTTATTTGATCGTAGAATAGTTTTAGGCCGAATAACGCATTAGGACGCTTTGGATTATATTCGGGTGGGTTATTAGTTATAGAACATATCATTTGGATGTTGTTGTGTTCATTTGATTTTACGGGATTTTTCCCAATTTTTTTATTTTTAGGATTTATTAGGAGATAGTTATTATTATTGACTCGAGTCGGAGTCGAGTCAAGTTTAATTTACAAAAATGCCATCGCACACCCCTTCATCTCTCCCGACATCTTCCCCGCCAAACCCTAGTCGCGCCGCTCACTGTGGTCGCCGCCGCCGCTGACGTAGTCCGGCCGTCAATCAACGCCGCTCCGCCTTACCACGCCGTCGCCGTGCTGCCCCGACCGACCCCGGCCACCGATCGCCTGCCGGCGCGTCGCCGCGATGCCACGAAGCCGCCTTGGCCGTCGCCACTTCGAGCCGGATTCCGCCGCCGCTGTGACCCTGACGACCACCCCCTCGCAGTCGCCGACGTTTCCCCTACCATCCCGACTGCCGTCGAGGCCGGCCAGAGCCCCGATCGGAGCATGCCGCCGCCGCCGCCACCCGTTTTTGACGCCGCCTTCGATGGCCATCGCCGCCTCGGCTACCCTATTTGACACCACCATTGGACCAAGCTCGTCGAGCTGGTGCCGATAGACCCCCTAATTGCCCCGTCCCGAATCATCGCCGGAAAACCGCCGACACTCGCCGGAAAATCGCCGGAAAATTGGATTCGTGGGAAATTCGCCGGATCATCCACCGAACGCACCCGGTCCAGTCTGATCTGACTTCGGACGCCGCTAGGTGCCGAATTCGAGTTTCAAGCCGTGAAACAGAAACCCTAGCCGTCGCCGATTTTCGACGATGCGAGGTATAATTTATTTTAATTTAATTATTTGAAAGTATTGATTATTAGAATTGCATGCTAGGATTGGTGAATTGTGTGTTATAATAATATATATAAATGTAGATTTGATTAAGGATAAAATATGAAATTTGTTTGATTAAGTTGTGTTAAAAATGGAGGCTAAGAAACCAATTAGGGTAACTAGGTAATGATCATGATCTAATGTAAACTAACCTAAGTAGACTTGCTAGAATTGATATAGGTTGATGTGTGTTGATTGATGCGTGATTGTGTTGATTGTGTGTGCATGCTATAGGATGTGTGATTCATCATGCGGGCGTTAGTTTTTAGCTTGATTGTGTAGGTACGGTGTAGGAGCTCGCCGCCTAAGCGCGTGGACCCGTTTGGAGCTTCTACCAGGTCCGTTTAGGACTCGTTCTCTGTTTTACGCTATTCTATTATGTATTTGATTTATCATGTGCAGGACGAGTTAAGTGGCGTTTTATCGGATCCCACTTAACCCGGGTCATTTAGCCAACAGTTCTTTTCCGGATTAATAATACTCGAGGATGAGATCCCTCGAGTTTGTTTTCGAACTTCAGATCCAGCTCACGTTGCCTTCGGGCCTATTGTATAAATCCCGACCCAGACCTATATATATATGTATAGTTTTCGCGTTTTTGTGAGAGATTGAATGAGGGAAATCGGACTACCGTGCTACGCGAGCGGGCACGTGTGAGTCGATAGTGGGCTCTGGAATGGTGTAAGAGCAATTTCATTCCCGAGGGATCCTGACAACTCCACCTTTGAGTTCCTCAAACCCGGAGAAGTGTGGAGGTTCACAGGTACTGCATTGCAGCGCATGTCTAGACTTGTGGTTTCAAAGGGCACTAAAGGCGACTGCCTGAGAGTGCTCGGCCTTCGTACTCAAGGCCAGGAGTAATATGGAAGGTGCAGAGGGTGGAGAGGAATGAGATTTGATGCGAGAAGCAATAGAGAAATGGCCAAGTTATGAGAATGAGAAAGAAAGGGGGACGTTGTCGACCCGAGGGCGACGACTCCCATAGTTGCCCTGATGAGAGTTCTTGGGGAAGTATATGGTTTTCATTCAACAGGAAAGTTTGCTCTCCTATGCCAGATTGATATTAGTTATTTTCCGGGCCGGTAACACTCGTTATTGACGGTTTTTCTATATATATGTAGGTGAGGAATACGAGCGATGAAAGCTGTCGGGACTGCGGAGGAGCAGCACGGAACCGCGCACACATGTACCTGCCGCGTGTAATGTTCTCATTACCAATAAAAAGTTATTCTTCATTACTCCTAATAAAGACTCTTTCTAATACTAATTATTTTTCATTCTTCACATATACTCATTATTACAAATACTAATAATCAATATTTCCAATACTATTCGAGCTTGATTCGAGCTCGAATACAAATATACTTAAACTGTTAAATTTTAATGAATTCAAAAGTAGCTCATTTTTAGTTCAAAATAAGATCGTTTAGAAGTTCGAAACGAGATCGTTTGGAAGCTCAAAACTAGTTCAATTGGGAGCTTGAAACCAGTTTGTTTATGAGGCTCAAAACCAACTCGATTATAATCTCGAAAGTAGCTCGTTTAGGAGAAAAACATATAATTATAGAGATTAAAAATTAACAAAATAGTCTATCAATATATTTATATAAATTATTTAAATAATAAAAAGGTCTTTTCAAGTTGAAACCTATGTTTTAATATTTTTTATAAAATACCTAAAACACTATTTAATAGTATACGTTTCCAAAAAAATTAAATACTTGAAACTGTGAACCCAAAATTGAAAGAAAGCTTTCCAAAATCTATATTTTATAGCTTTCATCTATATTTAGACAATTTTTATCCAGCCTCATCTAGGGAAAAAATTAACAGATTTCATCCATTGTGAAAAAATAAATTTTCTAAAAGGAATAAATATATTCTATTATTTTTACTAGATTCATTAGAAAAAACTTTAAATTAATCATCCCCAATGAAAAATTTTCATGGGTATATTTTAATAACTACCAAGGTCATAACAACTAACAGAAGTAGATATTAAAATTTTAAACATACTTTGTGTTTGAATATGTGATGCAAAAGCAAACTAATAAAAGTAGATATTAAAGAACTCTAATTCACTTTTGGATTTAAAAAATTGAATATAAAATTAGGATATAACTATACATCAACTTACTATATAAATAGTATTATAACATCAGAATATAGAAATAATCTAAAACCGCAATCATGTCAAAACAAATTAGATGAGACAATAATCACTATTAAATAGCAAGCACTTAGGAGTAACATGTATAAGCAAATCATTACCTGAGTCCTTCATCATCATCTTTATCTTCGCTCTTTTCACATTATTGTGAACGTAACCAATCTTGAGCTAATAATATTGATATACCATTCATATACCGATATACCATTCCATCATAATAATAATCACAACACAATTTTTAAACACATCATGCTAATTAATCGCAGACTATACATTCAATTTTAAACTACATATTCCTAGTGTTGGCGATAGCATAGAGAAGTTGGCCACTACCGGTGGGTGGAGGTGGTGGTATTTGTAGATTTCCACTAGGAGGCATTGGCATTTGGAGATAGGGGTGGAGGAATACCCATAGGAGGTGGTGTAGATAGGCTAGGGTGGTGGACCTCGAGGAGGATTTGCACTAAGTGGTGGACCTTGTGGGGTTGGTGGGGGGAGGAGGGGGTGCCATTCCGCCGTTTGTCTAGGGGATCGTATTGGAGATTTTGTAGGCTCTAGGGATTTGATTTTGAAATACAACTGTAACTTCAAACAAAATTGAACACAACATCATCATCTTTCTACAATATACAAATTCCAATAAAGAAAAAAATTAAAGATTAAGCAATACTATAAACATTTTTTGAATTAGAGTCTCAACGAAGAAAAAAACTTGGGAGTAAATTTATCAGTTTTTGTGGTGGGAACCTCAAAAAGACAATACAAAAAATCATGCAAGATTACACTCGTCATGCACAATGCTATTTAGCTAGGACAAGCATGATACCTTGAAAGCAATAATTTCTCCTTTGCCCATCTTTTGCTTAAAACTAAAGATATCAGCAACTCTAGACAAAGTATTAAAAGTACAAGTACAAAAAATTATTTAACCTACTCAAAAGATGACGAGTGTACAAATGTCTTCAATTTTTATATATTTTATCTGAAAAATATTGTAAGACCAGTCAAAAATTAGAACATGTTTCAATATATTAAGGTTTTAGGGAGTATGTGCAAGAAGATTAATAATGGAAAAAAGCCAAAAAAAAACGGATGATTTAAACAAAAAACAAGTTACATTTACATCAATAGTATGAATGAAAATTATAGTTAATTTTTCTTTGCCCTTTCCTTTATTTTTAAAAAGTTTAAGTCATGATTATCAAATGTCAACATGCTTAAATGATAAATAAAAAGTCACAACTAACAAAATGAAAAATGTTCTAATTTTTTAAATATATAAAAAATATTTTATTTATTATTTGTTAGGTTGGATACTGATGCGTAAGATTTTTCCTCCTCTACCCTTCTCATGTCGGTCCTTGTACTTCTCATTTAGCGCACTTTTTTCTTGTCAGCTTGAAATGTATAGAAATGGTGACGTTTTACACCTTGGCGATCTTTACAAAACGGGTAAAAGATTGGGCCATTTATTAGCTAGATTTAGTAGATCAGCGTCACTAGGACTGCTTGAAGAGAAACTTAGTGCTTAAACTACTTTTGCAGGCATGCCATTTCTTCGCTCATTGCACGGAGTACCTTGTTTTAATCTGTCGTAATTGATCTGGTCTTATTCAAGGGAAAAGCTGATCCAAGTACTTTGTGAAAATCAATGGAACTCTACTTGTATTATCCCCTTGGAGAAGTTTAGAAGCAACTGTGGAGAACCTGATGAAGCTGCTACAATCTTGAACTATTTGTCTGCAGCTGGAAAAACAACATAGCTTTCATGTTATGGAAATTATTGCATTGAGGTATTGTTCTTGCTTATACGATCTAAGGTGTCATTATTTAAATTTTCTTTTTGCCTAAACTTGATAGATGTTGTACTCATAACTAAAATTTTGAGTGTGTGTGTGTGTTTTCCTCCCTTTTCTTTCACTATTCTCCAGAAGCAAATTGTTGATTAGAAAATGAACTGTCTCCTTTTTGGTAAAAGCAATTCGGAAGTGTTTTTGGCTTTCTTTTTACCTGTTGCTGACATATCTATAATGGCGAGCAGGGGTAAAATTATTTCTTGCACCAAAAGTGTTCTTACTATCTCAGCCCTTGATCGTGATTCTATGCATTTAGTATGGAGCATGGACAATCTAGAACAAAAACTCCGTGCACTGGATGAAAGCTAAGTTATTTACCCTATATTTAGTTCTACTTTGGGTGGAATTCCTGTTTCTCAAAATATGTTGATCTTCAGGTCAAAAAGTTCAGCCCTGCGATGTCTTAAATATGGAAACAAACAAGCTGCTTTGAGATTTGTTAGGTAAATGAAGACAAATTCACAAAGTCGGGGACAGTGTACGGCTCTTCTAAATCGGGTTGAAGAAGTTCGTAATGCAATGGTGGATGCTGAAGCTACAAAAGAGGTTAATTACTTGAGTGTATTGGAAGATACTGCCCACAGTATTGTTGAGAAAGTGGAGCTAATATTACTTTCCTTTTGCCTTTGCCAACATATCTTTGTCAGATAGCAGAAGCTATAAGGATTGGAGCACAAGCAATGAAAGAAAAAAGCATCTGCCTGGATGAATTGCACATTCATCTTGAAGAACTTGATGAAGCTCTTGCCTTGCAAAGGCAAGCTTTTAGGTGATTTTTCAGCTTGTCATTTAGTAGTTTCAATGGTCTTGGATTTGTTTGTTGTTATGGTTATGTGGCATAAGATTTGGCCTAGAAGGATGAATATAAAAACCTCATGTGCGCTCTAACTACATTTTTTGTGGTCCCTATTGTTTGTTAAAATCTTGTCAGAGCTCTTGTTGAGCGGTGACTGCTTTCGATGTTTATAAACAGAAGTTACACTTTACTTTAAGTAGCTCTTTCTTATTGTTGTCTATCCATTGAAACATTTATTACTTTGAACTTTCTAGTGATAGAGATCATATTAGATCTGAGAATTTGCAATTAGTCTTTTTTAGCTGACAGTGTAATTTGCTTCTGATAATTTTGTCCTCTCTTTCGTTCTGGATAGCAGTATGAAGACCTTTTCTTACCACTGAAATTGAAGATGTCGCCGTCGAAGATGAATTAAAAAGGCTGGAAGAAGATGTAGAGCATGAGGTACCATGTAGTAAGTCAACTGAAGCTGCCGAAGGTGTTACTTTTGCACAAGAAAGAATCTCAGGTTCAACTGAAGCAATAACCGAGACTTGATCTTCCCTCAAGCTAGAGGCTGCTTAGCTTTGGGATGACTAAGCAAGAGCCCCTTTTGGGCAAAATGTGTAAACGACTTTGATCAGAAAAATTTTGTCTTTATAAGGATTCAGCAATTTACCCGCATTTGAATTGTCTACAGGAAACTTGTTTTTGAAATTCGCAACGCAAAGGCTACAACTTTGCTTTTCCATGCTTTTATATTGTTGATTTAGATGTGAACACAATTAATCGGTAGTTCTAATCATAAACCCTCTTTCCTAAGTCAAGCTAGTGCAAGTAGTGGTAATGATAATCCTTGCTCCGCCCAATGTGCTGCTTTCTTTTTAGTTTAAGTGGTGGTGAGGATTCTTAGCCCTCATGTTTGAGCGTTTTTGTTTTTTTGGAAGCAAAATGTATGCGGCAATTTTAATCCATTAATTACATGGTTTAGTAATACTGATGATGAAAGAGAGTGAGAAAAATACACTTCTCTTATACTTTTTCTTCTTTGGTTTACAATAAAATGTGAGAAAAAGACAATTATTTTCCATTAATAACCATCATAAGAGCAATTTGTGAGCAAATGAAAAAAGTGTTAACAACGATGTTAAAAAAACTTTATTTTATTTTTTATTTTCTTTCAAATCGGGAGCAAATAATTGGAAGTTTACAGTTTTTTACCCTTTTCATTCTTGCATGACTTTTCTTTCTCACTTCCACAAACCAAATAGGCCTTACGTATTACCAGAATTACCAATATTAAATAAATTACGGGTTATATCATGGTTGCAAAAATCGGAATCAAAATCGGAATCGGTTTTCAAGGGAGTCAGTGAATCGGAACGAATCGATCTAAATCGGTCAGAAGTCAGTTCATTTGAATTAGTCTAAATCGGTTCTAATGTAAAAATTTAAACTTAGTCAAAATTAGTGAGTTATTAGTTACAAAATATGTCATTCTGATGTCATTTTTATATTAAGATGTGTATTATATTTTATGATATTTTATCATATTTTATTGGATTTTTTGTTGAATTATTTGGAGTTAGTTATTATTTTTGACTCGAGTCGAAGTCGAGTAAACTTTTAATTACGAGAATGCCACAGTTGGGGAAGAAATAGTAGGTTCTTCCCCCTTCTCTCTCCTCAACGCGCCACCCATCACCTCAGCCAATTGTCGTCCGCTGCCACACGCCGTCCCCTGCCACCCGCAGCTCTGTCTCCCTGCAGTCCGCCCCTGCCACCCTGTCCCTCATCCCCTGCCCACAGCCCCCTGCCGCCCCCTACCCCTCACCCCACCAACCCTCCCGCACCCCGTTCCTCGCCCAGCCACCCCCTGCCCAGCCTCATCTCGTCCTCGCTGCCAGCCACCACCACGTCCCCCGTCCCCCACCCCATCGCCTGCCGCCCCACCGAGCCCACCATCCCGCCTTGTACTCCACCCCCCTGCTTGGTTTCCCCCTATCACCCCCCACTCGTTGCCTCTTGCCACCCCCCACCTTGCCCCTGTCTCCCCCCACCCACCTGGTTGGTAGATTTCTTCTGTCGCCCTGTCCCCCACCGCCTGCCGCCCGCTACCACCCTACCTAAATCGGCCGATTCTTGTCGTGTTGACTTGGGGTATAAATCGGTTTGAATTGACCAATTTTTTGCCTGACCGATTCGCGTGCATTTTGACTTGGTTTCTCACTGGGCCGATTTAAATCGGCTAATTCTATTTGGAATCGGCCGATTTTTTCATCTATGGGTTATATAACCTATGTCCTCACCGACTGAGCCTCCTAATAAGCTCTCAATTAATATTTTCTTTGGGCTCCTGCAAGGCTATACTAATTTGATTAGTATTTAATGGTGTTTGACCTTGTAAAATTTAATAATGATTTTGGATGGAATCTCAGACAATTTTGTCATTACCAACCCCTCGCATAGTGTACAACTATAAAATTAAAAGACAGTGTCATTTATATCACAAAAATACACATATTTAGGTTGGCTGTTAAATATAAAAATTATATTCGGCAGGAGTTTCGAGTGACTAACCCCGAGCCCTGCATGTTGGAAATTGGACATAAATATATACATGAATCAGGAATTTTATCATATGTT
>JAURVB010002943.1:0-29063 GCA_033002965.1 Piper betle | reverse complement strand
CCGCGCCGTCGCCGCTGTGAGCCCGACGACCACCCCCTCGCCGTCGCCGACATTTCCCCCACCATCCCGATCGCCGTCGAGGCCGGCCGCAGCCCCGAGCGGACCACCGCTGCCGCCGCTCATTTTCAACGCCGCCACCGACGGCCATCGCCGCCCCGACTGCTTTGTTTGACACCGCCATTAGACCAAGCCCGTCGAGCTGGTGCCGATAGACCCCCTGATTGCCCCGTCCCGAATCATTGTCGGAAAACCGCCGGAACCGCCGGAAAATTGGATTTGTGGGAAATTCGCCGGATCATCCGCCGAACGCACCTGGTCCAATCTGATCGGACTTCGGATGCCGCTAGGTGCCGAATTTGAGTTTTGAGCTACGAAACGGAAACCCTAGCCGTCGCCGATTTTCGACGACGCGAGGTATAATTTATTTTAATTTAATTGTTTGAAAGTATTGATTATTAGAATTGCATGCTAGGATTAGTGAATTGTATTTTATAATAATATATATAAATGTAGATTTGATTAAGGATAAAATATGAAATTTGATTGATTGAGTGGTGTTAAAAATGGAGGCTAAGAAATAAATTAGGGTAACTAGGTAATGATCATGATCTAATGCAAATTAGCCTAAGTAGGACTTGCTAGATTTGATATAGGTTGATGTGTGTTCATTGATGCGTGATTGTGTTGATTGTGTGTGCATACTATAGGATGTGTGATTCATCATGCGGACGTTAGTTTTAGCTTGATTGTGTGAGGTACGGTGTAGGAGCTCGCCGCTAGGCGCGTGGACCCATTTGGAGCTTCTACCAGGTCCGTTTAGGACTCGTTCTCTGATTTATGCTATTCTATTATGTATTTGATTTATCATGTGCAGGACGAGTTAAGTGGCGTTTTATCGGATCCCACTTAACTCGGGCCATTTAGCCAACAATTTTCCGGATTAATAACCCTCGAGGATGAGATCCCTCGAGTTTGTTTTCGAACTTCAGATCCAGCTCAAGTTGCCTTCGGGCCTATTGTATAAATCCCAACCCAGACCTATATATATGTATAGTTTTCACGTTTTCAGTGAGAGATTGAATGAGGGAATCCGACTACCGTGCTACGCGAGCGGGCACGTGTGTGTCGATAGTGGGCTCTGGAATGGTGTGCGGGCCATTTCATTCCCGAGGGATCCATGACAACTCCACCTTTGAGTTCCTCAAACCCGGAGAAGTGTGGAGGTTCACGGGTACTGCATTGCAGCGCATGTCTAGACTTGTGGTTTCAAAGGGTACTGAAGGCGACTGCCTGAGAGTACTCGGCCTTCGTGCTCAAGGCCAGGAGTAATATGGAAGGTGCAGAGGGCGGAAGGAATGAGATTTGATGCGAGAAGTGATAGAGAAATGGCCGAGGCATGAGAATGTGAAAGATAGGGGGACGCTGTCGACCCGAGGGCGACGGCTCCCGTATGTGCCCTGATGAGAGTTCTTGAGGAAGTATATAGTTTTCATTCAACAGGAGAGTTTGCTCTCCTGTGCCAGATTGATATTAGTTATTTTCCGGGCCGGTAACACTCGTTACTGACGGTTTTTCTATATATATGTAGGTGAGGAATGCGAGCGATGAAAGCTGTCGGGACTGCGGAAGAGCAGCACGGAACCGCGCACACATGTACCTGCCGCGTGTAACGTATAATGACGGTGTGTTATTGTTACGTGAATGATAATTTTGATGTGTTTGTTTAGATAAATTGCTTGATATAAAATGAATGGATAAATGTGAATGAGTAGTGAGTTTGGAGTTCAGGCTCAGTTCAATTGAAACGAAAGAGATAATGATGAATGCTACGGTAGATTATCATGTTTTATCGTATTTCGATAAAATATTTATATACCCTTGTTGTGGATAATTTTTAATTAAAATTTTCTTGCCGTTGCATGGTTTTGTTTTGCTTGCACATCATAGCATGCATGTAGGACTACGTTAGAACCCACGCATCCCATCCATGCATTTCATATTTGCATCTCCATCTTGAGACACCGAGGGCAGATCCGGGTCGGCTTAACCGAACCCAGTAGATTAGTGAACGGTTCGGTCGCCGATGACATTTCCGGGTCGGTTCACGGGTCGGCCGAAATGGGGTGTTACACTCGTGGCCTGAGTCGAGTCAATAAAAAATTGACTCAGTCTCGACTCGAGTCAAGTAAATAAAAAGTTGACTCGGTCCGACTTGACCCAATAAAAACTTAATGAGGTATCAACTCGGGTGAAGTTAATGAAAAATGCCTTGGTCTCGACTTGAGTTAAGTAAATAAAAAATTAACTCGGTCACGACTCAAATCAAGTAAATAAAGATGTGAATCATTTCATACTCAAATAAATAAAAACTTATTCGGTCTTGCCTCGTGTAAATAATGCATCTTAACTCAGTAAACGGTTGTAAAATTAAATATACAACAACATTTAAAAAACATGACATTCTCTTATATATTCTGATAACATTTAAATACATCAAGCAAAACACAGGAGATCCATCTCATTTAACTCTTCCACATGATGAATACAACTACAAACTTTACAAATTTGGAGTTATCATAGATCATTCTGCATCGCTGCTTTGACATTCGCCATCATTGCACCGACGCCCCTAAATAGACTCTACGACTCCATTTTCAGATGGAATATTTTTTTGCCTATATATTTAAAAACAAAAAATGGAAAATAATTGCATAAAATATATATAACAAAGATGAAAACAAGGGTTGTGTTAGGCGACAATACCGCTGTGATACAATTTCAGGGCAAGTGCGTTTATCATGCCCAACTCCCCATTTATTGCAACCATGGCATAGCCTATCTTTTACCATATAGTCCATTGCAAGTTCTTTACCACTCTTCCATCTTTTACCATTTCTTTTTGTCTTTAATTGTGTCAGTGGATGTACTTGTATTCCATGGATGCGGATCATCTACCATATCTTCTACCACATCTTCTACCAATTTTCCTATCTCCAAAGGTTTTTGCTTGGCGATTTCAAATTTTTCAGATGACGAATATGCTTTTTGGCCCATCGATTAAATATACAGTGCAATTTTCCCCAATTATAGAATAAAGTTTTATTGCAATCACCATGAAGTTTCACTCTATCACCATAAAAAACAACTTCCTTTGCTATTTCAACTGTCCATCTCTTCATGATATAAAGTTCAGGAAAAATATCACCCTCATTCAATTTAAGTACATATAGCAAATGTTTGCATTGAATACCTTCACTTTCCAAAAGTTGACAACTACATGTACATCTACTGTTAGCTCCTTTGTAAGTAACACGTGCAACCAACTCTTTATTATTTCTATAACATGTTACATCATAATGTTCAACATCCTCCCCATCTAATTTCTTATAAGATGAGCAACAAACTATATTGTATTGTAGTTGTTCTTGAAACTTATAAAAAACTTTTTGAGTATAAACCTTTGCCATCTTACATTCCATGATGAATTGGGTGACCAATTTGGAGCTTTTATATGAATTTTCATATGATTCTTTTGCCTCGTTCAATCTCTATCTTTTGATAAATCTCTCATATCTATGTAGAAACTCAATAAGGCTATTTCTTTTGTTCACATACTTTGAGTAAAATGAGTTTTAAAATTTACTTCTTTGCGAACTTCTTATACCAGCCAAAAATATACCTTTACTATACACAGGCACCCAAGCATGACGAATTGCATATATAGATTTCAGCCACTCATTTTCCTCCATGCAATTGTCTTTCATTAATTAGTTCACTCTATTTTGATTCAAAATCTTCTTTGTTTTCGGCACAATAAATTAAACTATGAAATGGCTCATAAAACTCCTTTCTGTGAGCAATTGCACCTAATTTTTCAGCCTCTTCCTTAAGGATATGCCAAATACAAAGACGATGATATGTTGAAGGAAATATTAATTTAATTGCTTTATCCATTGCATGATCTTAATTAATAACAATTGCACCGGGATGTCTTCCATCCATGCATTTCAAAAATATTTCAAAAAGCCACATAAACGACTATGCCGTCTCATTTACACAAAAATGCACATCCATTTTTGTCATGATTATTCACATCTACAACTTAACCTAGCTATGCTAGTATCATCGACATAGATTTGTATGATTAACATTTAAATTGATGGCTGAAAACCCAAGCTGCCAAATAGAAGTGGAATATTTTATGCCGAATGCCCTTCCTCACATAACCTTCAAGAGAAGAAAAAAATCAGATAAACAGGAAAAGTACAAAATATATAAACAGAGAAAGCAATTGTTTAAACACATAGTGACATTCAAAAGGCTCACCATATTCATTTAAGTAATCCATCAACAACCTTGTGAATATGCCAGTAAGTACAGAAGCTTCTGGCGAGTAGCTAGACTCTGGGACAAATGAAATCTATCTTCAAATAAGCCTTCGGAGTGAAAAACAATGTGTCTGCTTTGTACCACATCCTTGACCTGTACGATTCTTTCAACAGAACTGGATGGTTTGCCTGCTCGATCAGATTAACATTAAATATTTATGCACAAGTACCAAGACTAACAAAACACAAAAAAGTTGAAAATTCTTCATAGTCAGAGAGACAACCTTTTCTGCCACAGCTTTTAATTCAAAATCAGTAGGAATGAATATGTTTGCTTTCGGTAGATGCAAATTTTCATCAGAAGCAGCAACGATCCATTGCTACAGTATGCCAATAGATTAAGAATTTTCACAAAAAAGATATTAGAAAGGAAAACCCAATTTTTTTTCCTTTTAACAAAATTGTTTGCATAAAAAGAAGCAGCCTCAGCTTAAACTTCGTAATAGTTTTAAACTTGAAAATTTATAACATAGAGCCTTTAATGGGCAGAAAACCTGAATAATGTCATCACTTATTTTCTCCACAGAATATGCAGTACCATACCATGGTTCAATCATGCTTGTACAGCCTTCAAAGTTTTTCGACTCCCAGAAAATTCTGTTCAATAAAACAAATTGTCCACAATTGACCATAGTCATGCACTGTTATAGAAAAATGTTTCTTTAAAATATTGCTTTTCATAAAATCTCAACATAAAAGAATCATGAAGTTGAAAAAGGAGAGGATCCACAACAAGAAAATCAGACTTTCAGTTAGTATAGAGGCATCAGAAAAAAAAATCTTTAAGATACCTGACATTAGTTGGGGTTAAATCTTTCAGAACCATTTCGATAACATCAGGATTAAACTTGCTAGGTACAGATGATGCAACTAACCAATCTTGAGGAGGATATAGCTGCAAAGATGTGCTCAATACTTCAAATATTCGCATTTTTCTTTTTATATTTGCCAAGCAAGCCATGCATCATCAGATAAAAATAGATAATGCATGTCTAATGGTCTAGGGAATACACATACACCTTTCAATTTTTTCGAATAAGATTGACTCCGTTTATTGAAATTCAAATGCAAAAGACAGGATTATAGGAATCTTCAATAATTTTAAAGGAAAAGGCATGATCCTAGCTTGGCAGTTGTCACTGATGGGCAAGGCATTATGCCGAGAGAGTACAGTGGATTGCTTACATGCAAGCTGTCATGACTATCAAACCTCAATCAGAAACAGTAAATAATCATTGGTGCAACACCTTGGTATTGGGATCGAAAAAGAGCATGACACACAAGAAAAGATGGACTACAGTGAATAGCTTTTGAAATTCTATTTCAAATTATTGCTGTTTGATGGCAAAACAATTTTTCTTTACACTACATCTACTTTTATTTTCATAGATCCCTCATAGCAATACAAGTACTTTGTTCACAAATATATTGCTACAAACGATTAATGAAGGGAAGAAAACAGAAGATTACTCCTTTATCTGCTTTAGACTTGCAGTTTGGACTAAACCTCAACCAAAGATAAGTATTATCAATGAATACCAGCATACCATCAATATGATGAGGAAACAGTTTTTTGCAGTTAAGAATTCAAGATCCTGATGTAGAGCAAAATGTTCACAAAAGGTGTATTTCTTTTTATTCAGTTTCAATTTTTGACAACTAATTATATGGTTTAGGATTAAATTTAGCACCCTGCTTACGTTACAAGTTTACTTTAAAGAGCCTTTACTAGGAGATTGTATGATTACAATGTAAAATGAGATTTTGAGTTATTAATAAAGTTTTGGCAAATTTATGCTTGATTATCCTTATTTTCTTCACAAATAAGATGGATTATTTGGGATCAGGTGGATGAAAAAGAATCAGAAGAAGCATCATGCATATAAAGAAGCTAATATCATTAACACAAAGCAATGAAAAGCGGCAATAAATGATAAGTCCGAGATTAGTCCTAAATTTGCCATTATATTAAATTCATGTCAATAATCATTTTCAGAAATTTCAAGACAGTTACCTGCATATCTGATGCAATGTTACAGACATAATCAATTGGAGGACTTTTGTCCTGGTAATGAAACTTTGTCTCACAAATAGCCATCAGCTTCATTTAAAAAATGTTGAATCAGAAATAATAGGCCACTTAATCATTATAATCAATTTTCAGGGAAAAGACAGCACCTATCATTTAATTCAAATTACACATATAAAGTTAAGAATTCCACCAAGAAACCAGGAAGCACCTGCAGCATGTTTTTTCAGTTGCAATAAAACATTAACACTTGAATATAACAAGGTTGACCATTAATCTGGTTTAAGGCTCCTGGATTTCAACTCTTTATTAAGGTGCCAGCGTACACAAAAAACACCTCACAAGCACAATCATCATAGGCATTATTACAGCATATCGACCATAAAAACCAATATACTGGGAAACTGAGCATCAAGAAATATACTATCTCAACGAGAAGTCACCACACATTGTAGAAAAAAGAACATGATCGATTTATTGGGCAATGCATATTTAGTTTTTTGATTACCTATGGAGGATATAGACTTCCTACAATAAACTTACCAAGACAACAAATTAAAAGGCTATAATCTTGTAAAACATCACCACTCAGTCACATATTTTTTTCCTCTGATCGCTTTTACTTTCTTCTCCTTCTACCTGATCCCAGGCTAGCGTCGACAAGTGGATCCTATAACATCATTTCACATGATCGTACACATATCCGCAGTCAAATCATAAAAGATAGCCTCCATTCATGTTCTTTTTGGTCTACCTCTTCCACTACGATTGCTTACTAAATCATAAAACATGTACATCCATTTGTCTAGGTCAAAAACAAGGGGACAAAAAAATCAAGAAAGCTCGGATAAATTAATTGCAGTTGGGATAAGGGAATTGTATATTAAGCAATTTTTATTCAGAATTATTCCCTGTTTTGGTTCAAGAAATTATATTTTCAAAATTTCAATTTTTAGTTAGAAGACTAGGGATCCTAATGTCCAGCCCAAAGTTTTAAATCACAAAAGATTTTTTGCCTGTATGCAATATGCTTACTTTACTCGAGTAGAACTGGATGTGATATGTTAAACCAAATTTAGCCATATGCCCCATAGAAATTTCAAAAACATCTTCTAATTTTACGATGTTGCTAGCCCTCTAGCCCCCTCCCCTCTCACTCCACTCTGCCCAGCCCCCTCTCCACTCCACTCTCCACTCTCCAGCCCCCTCCCTCTTTCCACCCTGCCCAGCCCCAACCCCCTCCCTATTTCCACCCTTCAAAGCATACTCGTTGGGTCGAATTTCTCTAGGCCTCCACCTTTAAGTCTGGTGAGGAGAATAAGGCCGCTGACGCATTGAGTAATTGTGTATCTCTATTGTCTATCATAAATAGAGATATCACAGGTTAAAAGATGATTATGAATTTTGTCCTGATTTTGGGGAAAAATTGTCCTTTCAATCCAGCCCATCTTAGGAACATGATGGATATCATATTCGTGATGGTCATCTCTTTCATGAAAATAGGTTGTGCAGCCAGCATACTTTAGTTCAAGATTTTCTAGTTTGGGAAATACATGCCGGAGGACTCGTTAGACATTTTGAAAGAGATAAGACTATTAAAAAATGGAATGCCAATTTTATTGGCCTAGTTTGAAGAGGGATGTTGGTAAAATTGTTGCTTTGTGTAGAACTTGTCAATTAGCTAAACAAAGAAAACAAAACATCGGCCTTTACACACCCCTTCCCATTCCCGAATGACTATGGCAAGATGTTGGCATGGATTTTGTTTTAGGCTTGGATCGGGCTTAGCTGTGGTAAATCATTTTTCTAAGATAGCACACTTCATTCTTTGTGCACGAACTTCTGATGCTTCAAAGGTTACACAATTGTATTTTGATGAGATTGTGAAATTGTATGGACTGTCTAAGACAATTGTTTCTAATAGAGATGTGCACCACAAGAGTTATTTTTGGAAAACTTTATGGCATAAAATGTGAGCAAAGTTGAAATTTTCCAATGCTTTTCATCCGCAAACGGACGGCCAAACTGAAGTAGTGAATTGAAGACTTGGAAACTTGTTGAGGTGCTTAATTGGTGGACATAATAGAGATTGGGATTTATTACTTCCACATGTACAATTTGCATATAATAGTTTGGTAAATAGGTCCATAGGCATGAGTCCTTTTGAGGTTGTTTATGGTTTCTCTATGCATAAACCTGTTAATTTCTTACCATTGCATCCTCTTATTCATGTCTCACATCCTCACATTCCCCTTTGCTTGACGTGCCAGTGAGGAGCCACTTGTCACCCCAATCACCGGCAGGTTTTTCTTTCCCCATTCTTTACTTCACTTGCACATTGCCCTAGTTGCATAATCTAAAGCCCAAAGGAGCCACCTTTGATACCCAATTGACAGCTGCCAGCCATAGTCTTCTTTGTAAACGTTAGTCACCACTGACTGATGCTTGTTGGAGTCTTCTTCGACTCCACTAGAGACATATTTGCTAGAGATTGGAGAATCATTGTTGCATATCCAGACTTGCCCAAGTTGCCTTCACGCACGTTGTCGTTTGGCTTGAGAGTGTTTTCTTCACTAATCTGGGTACTACGAACCATTTCCTTTCTCTTGTTTAGTTCTGGTTTTGTTTGCTTAAGGAGTTTGGCACCTCTTTCCAAGTGTTGTCCATATTTACATGTCCACCTGACCTTTCCACTTTAATGATTGCCCGCTTACCACCCATAGTTGTCCAGACCAATTACCTTATACCACCTACCCGCTGCTATCTATTTGCCTTCTTAGTTTCAAGGTTTATTGTGGAATAATAATATATTAGCCTGTATTATCTAACTTAAATCGTACTTAGCAAATCAGTAAATTCATTAATCTAGGTGTATTTTGTGTTTGTCCTCCATCAAATAAATTAAATGGTAATTAGTGTTTTTATTTAGTTGAATAAATCCGATAGGATAAAATAGGGATGGAATCCTATTTGATAAGAAGGGAAGTGAAAATAAAAATGGGGCTAAAATAGCCCCTCTAGAAACATCCATAAGAAAACTCTAACTTAAGGGAGAAATAATTTTTGAACATTCTAAATAACTTCCTTATGAATTAGTCTACTTAGAAATTTTTTATTGGCCAAAAGTAGAGGCAAAATCTTATTAATTAGTAGAGATGTGACTCCTTTCTTATCTCTTACAGATGATGGCATAGGGTGGTTATCCTCTACAGGAAAATTTTCTTTTAAGGGCTATTAGAACTTCTTAAGACTCCCTTCTCTAAGAGTATCATGATACCCTCTTGTTTGGTCTAAATACCGAACAAACTGGCATACGTTCATTGTTTGATTGGTCATGTCAAATGGGATTTTAACTCTAGACAATCTTCAAAAGAAAGGACTCTATTTCGCTACCAGATGCTCTCTTTGGGAGGCTTGCCTAGAAACTAGAGATCATTTATTCTTTGTGTGCTCTTATAGTAAACAAGTTTAGAAGCTAGTTCTTCAAAAATATCACATGCTCCATTAAGTTAACTCCTTCGATGAAGAGATAAATTGACTTCTTACCTTTTGTTTGCAAAACATGCATGCAAGTCTCCTCCTAAAACCCCTTTTTGATGTTAACGTCTTTCCCAGTTGGTACGAGCGAAATAAAAGAATATTTGAAGATCTCAAAATGCACCATGGTTCATTGGCTATATCCATTATTTCTTAAGTACAACTTACTTCGGAAGTCCTAAACTACAAACAAAAAATTATTGATCATTGTGATTTCCTTCTAGACTTTTAGATGTAACTATGTAAAGACTCTTTAGAGCCCTTTTCCCTTTGTATTTCTTTGCCCCTTTGGGGGTTCTTGAAATGACATTTTACTTTATCAAAAAAATAAGAAGGCATGATCTTATTGGTTGGAAGATGTGAAATTACGCAGCCTTTTCATAGAGTTCTAAATAATTTCAAGAAGAAGCAAGTAGCTATAAATAGGAGTGGGGGAGATTAAAGAATAGAAGCTAGAAAAGGAAGCAAGGGTGAGAACAAGGATGAACTAGTTGGAGCTGTAAATTAGCAAAGAATAGAGGTGAGAACCTTAACCTTTTTAACTACACAGATTTCTTCAGATAACATGCTTCTTTCTCCTAGCAGTTGAACTGATGAATTGTAATTGATCTTCTAAACGATGAAATATATCCTTTTACCAATGAGTATTAGATTTCTTTTCTGTGTTCTATCCATTATCAGCATCATTCATAAATTATTTTATCACTTGATTTCATGAGATACTTGCAGTGATTCAATGATACGTATGATTTGAATAGATGCCTTCATGAGCCACTTGATAATGAAATCTTATGACTATCGATTTTAAAGTTTAATCGTCTTCTTATGATTCCTAAGTTAGCATAGTGAATACCATGTGATAAGCCTTACTCTTTAGCGGGTTTGGCACCCAATGATAAGGGACCGGTTATTTGTGCTCTAAAGTCACATTTGATTATGATTATGATCACGATGATACCCAATTTCCACCGACTTGCACTCTCCTATTGGCAAATCTCATTGAATATGTTTAGTCACCAATTGAATTAATCGATTGATTCCATTCATAGCGTAACACTATAATGACTTTATTTTTTAGTTACTTTTATGAATATTTGATGAATTAACTTAAGTGTTATTAGGACTTAATTAAGTGAAATTAGAGTGATTGATAAGTGATTAATATTTGTATTGGATAAGAATGAAAGTAGAAATGAAAATGACTAAAATAGCCTTTCTAAGAAAGATCCAAAAAGGAAAATTCCTGAAGGCTTGAAGGGACAAATAAACTTTATAATATTTTAAGATAACTTCTAAGTGAAGTAGTCTACTTAATGAGTTTTAATTGGTTCAAATGAGTGGCGAAAATTGACTGGTTCATAAGGGCGGCAAAACTAATTGGTTAATAGAGGCTGCGAATTCTAATTAGTTATTAGATGTGAAATTACTAAACCACCCTTTCCAGAAAGTATAATAACTTACAGGTGAAGCAACTGATAAACTATAAATAAGGGTGTGGGGGAGATGAAATAAGAGAACTTGGAAAGGAGGCTAGGAGGAAGAAAAAGAGGAACTAGTTGAAGATGCACAGAGCCAAGAGAAGAGGTTAGAACCTAACCTTCTTAGTGTCATACAGATTTCTCCATATAAGATATTTCCTACTCCTAAGATGCTTTTCTCTCCTACTGGTTGAAATGATGAATTGTGATTGATCTTCTACATGATGAAATGTCTTTTTACCAATGAGTTATTCCAAATTTCTCTACTATGTTCTATCCATCAATTGTATCATCTTTTGATTGTTTCATCCACTGATTTCCTGAAATTCTTTCAATGATTTCATAAAACCTATACTTTGAAAGATATCTTAATGATTCATTTGATATTGAACTCTTGTGATTATCGATCTTAAAGATATGATTGAGATTTGATTTTCTTAATGATCTAAGTCACTTCGATGAATACCATATGATAATGCCTTACTCCAAGTGGGTTTGGCACCCGGTGATAAAAGACCGATTATGATACGTGCTCTTAACTCACATACGATTACGATTACAAACTAAGATACCCGATTTCCATGTGTGGAACCATGGGCACTTGGAACAGATATGGCCCATTTGCACTATCCCAGTGATAGATCACATTGAGTATGACTAGTCATATATTGCTTAATTGGTTGATTTTCATTCTCAGTGTAACACAGACTCATGGGTGCACTGCTCTGGTATTCGGTGGAGAACCTCCATGATTTGATTTTATGACTAAATGATTATTGATATATTACTTCCTAAAAACTTACAATAATAATGATTTATCAGATTTTTTAGTTGATTGAGCTTTACATGGGATAGTCTATATGTTGTTATAAATGCTATGTATTCTTATTGAGTATTTTTTAGAATACTCACCCCACTCATCCTGCAGGTAACCAAACAAAAGAGTAGATGGCTCATATGGATATTAGCTTAATATAATGATTATGTTTAAAGATGTAATCTTTTGTAGTACTATGTAATAATTAAAAGAGCATACACTTTTGGATATGATATAAATCTTTTTGGCTGTAAACTTAGATAATGGTTATGATATAATTATGAAGTTCACTTTATTACAAATTTTGCACTTGCTCCAAATAAGATAATGTTGAAAATAAAAATATAAATGAAATGATGACTTCTAATGATGATTAATAAAGAAATAAGAATCATCATGTCCTGAGAAATTAGGGTGTGACAAACATAAATTCAAGGGTGCACCACTCTAATATTTGGCAGAGAACTTCTATGATTGATTTTATGATTAAACGATTCATGATCTATGATTCATTGAAACCTTAAAATATCAATGATTTATTAGATTTTAAAATCAAACGTGTCTTACATGGGATATTCTACATGTTGTTATGAATGTTATGTGTTCTTATTGAGTATTTTCCCGAATACTCATCCCACTCAACCTGCGGGTAACAAATCAAGCTTAATAATTTTTAGTTATCTTTCTATAGTACTATGTAATAACCAAATGATCATGTACTTTTAGATATAATGTAAACCTTTTTGGTTGTGAATTTAGATAATTGTATATGACTATAAAGTTCACTTTACTATAAATTTAGCATTTGATCCAGATAAGATATGTTGGAAAAAATAATGACATTTCTATTAATGATTAATAAAGAAACAAGAATCTTCATGTCCTGAAAAATTGAGGCAAGATAGAAAGAGCAGAGGGGAGGGTGACAAGAGGTGGGGAGGAACTAATCAATATTGACTTCACATTGAATATCAATTGGCATCACATTATGTTTTTATTAGATGGCAAAGATTCATGGTTGTGCATTGCCAATCCCAAGCCTCGAATAAAGGACGGGTAATGCCACGTAGCACGTCCACGCATCAAAACTATGCTACGTCTTATAATATGGATTCTAGATTATGGTTCATGTTCCCAACCATTTTTGGGATAAGGGGGAAGAATATGAAGATAACTAGATAACAATGATTCAGTTATGCTAGAAACTAGTCTAATTAAATTAGGGTGAAAGTCAGCTGGTTAATACACTAACTCAACTTAACTTCTTGTTAGATGATAAAATTACGAACACATGGCCCATAGTCTTGTCATCGTCTCAGCTAAGCTAAAGTTAGCAACATGGTAAGTTTCATCCATTGATTGCTTTTCCAATACATTGATACAAAACCAAGCAAAAACAAACTAGCAAGGTTTAGCACCAATGCCCTTTCTATTGCAGACCCCTTCATGTAAAAAGAGGGGATTAGAGGTAGTCCATAGGCTTAACATCATTGCCAACATATTCCAGGTACCAACCCAAAATATTAGAGGGCATGAAATGAATTTTTATTGAGAATATTAATAGTCGCCCTTCATAGCAAAATTAAAATCCAGTTTTTACCACAAAAGTTGACAAACTCAAGAAGTTGGGAGATATGTCTAAGATGTATAAACATTTTAGGAGATTTTCCATTTATATGAAAGAACATGTAAACTAAGATATAAATTTTTGCAAAACAAACAATAAACATTTACTAGATAAACATCCACTCCAATATAATTCTATAATTTGCTAAATATCTCACATTATTAAATTTTATAATGGGATTCCTATTAAACAAAGGTGGAAAAGATAGTGATCGGACTGTACAATGTCTATCAAACGATCTAAACAGCCATACCTCATCAAATATCCATTTCTGTATTCCGAAACTCTTTATGATGTTTATGTACTTGAACAACAATCCAACTATATTGCTCATATGATCTGAAGAAAAAAATCAAATAATAGGAAATAATGTGAAATTTTAAAGATGGAGATTATATTCAAAAAATGTTTAATGTAAAATTTTACATTCAAAAGAACATACCATGACCAGCATCAGTCAAATCAATAACAACTTTAAAAAAGAAAAATCGCATGTCCAGTCACCTTCACCAGCAGCTAGACTTGTAGCCCATCCTGAAAGTTGTTCATCAACTAATTAAAACTTTCGAGTGCAGACAGTGTGATCAGAACGCCACTATACTTACAATTTCATTAGCAAGATGTTTTTTATACTGAAACTCAAATGAACATTCCCAGGTTGAATTTTTTAATTTAAGGTTTGCATATTTAAACTACTTAATTTCAGTTTTCCATCCTAATCACACTTTAACTGTTCATTAGCTGCTGCAAAATAATCTCTAGAATAGTCCCCTTTTCTTTTGCATAATTCTTCCACCTCACAAGCTTATCTGAAAGTTCACAAGAGCCATGTATGAAATACCAAACTTACCATCTAAATATGGAGTGGGGAAAAGTTCTCTACATAAAGAACAGTCACTATTATTACGGGGAGCTCTGACTCGCAACATTTTTCTGAGATAGAAGGAGAACAAGGAAGGCAAACCATCCAAACTCTTCCCCCGCTGGTTAGTATATTACTTAATATAAAGCATCTGACTTTCAATGCATGCAGACAATGGAGATTGCAAGAACTTCTTTAGCTAAATCTCTCTTTCGGAAAATCTAGATAAGACTTCACAAAAATTCCAGTGCAATCGAAAAAATTCAACATCAACAAGGTTGACCGGACCATACAAATAAACAATAATGGAAACTTTAATACAATGTTTCTTTACATAATGGACCAAAGTTTCCAATTAGGGAAGACAAGATTCAGTTTGGAAGGAAACTGGAAAAGCAACTGAAATTTGGTTTCATTCATGATTTTCGTTGAGGTAAGATACTCTGAGATCTTCGTCTCAATACACCAAGAGATAAAAATAGTCAATCTCAACAAATTCTAGTTAAAATATCGCGAGATGAAGTTGAGAGATCATGACAAGCCGAGATCTTTTAAAAGCCTAGAGTGGTCATTGCCCCGATTGTCAACGTGCCATCAGGAGATATGGACGTGCCTGCTTTGGCAGAGAGTGAAGTTTAGGGGAGAAGAAATGAAGAAAAGGATGGTTGGGTAGGTCGGAATGGGTAAACTAGATGTGAAGGTAATACAGGACAATTTCTGCGTGATTTAGAAATATCTCAAGACTTTTTTAAAAAAAGAAGATGCTCTACTTTAGTATTTTAATAATTAGTTTGAGATGTTAAAAGTTTTTATATGAATTTGGATTCTAATTTTATTAAATGTTCTTTATGTTATCAAGACTCTTGACTTTATAATTCCATTGTCCTAGATCTTGAATTTTATAGGTTGATTATTGACGGGTTAATCTTTTGTTTTGGTGGATTTTAAAGCTGCTTCTCCCTTTTTGTTCTTTTCTTATTCATCAATTATTAAATGGTATTGATAAACCCTAAACCCTATACTCTCAATTGAAGAATTGTTTCACTTTGTGCAAGAGAGACAAAGATGATCCAATGGCAGAAATCTGAATTGATTGATTGCATTAACATTTTGGAAATAATATTAACATTGGTGGTACTATTAGCAATTGAACATAGATTACCACTAACTGTCATCAAAATATTTGCGCAAGATGGTTTTGACTTTGTTAAAAAGGAATAGTGAAGTAGAAAGCTGTTACGTTTGAATAGATAGCTCATTAAGGGATGAGTTATGGATTAATGGTTAATAAGTGTATTTGTGGGTGAGACATATAAGTCATTGGCTACTAAGTGTAAGGCTGTTAGGACCATTAGATTAGGGACCATCAAACTTTGAGACAAGCATAGATGAATAAAAATTTAGTTTTATTGTAGGATTAGCTTTTCATAATCTAGATTTAGTTCATGGAGGTTGGCAATCCCTCTATCATGCCAAATCTATCCCTAAATCGATCAATAAATTCCCTATTTCCCCTAATTTTGTTAGATCATCCTACGAGTGATATAAAGCACATTTATTCAATGACCCTTGATTTGATAATTGCATGTATATTTCCTCTTCTTCGTCTTCTTCTTTTTATTCCACCTGCTACTCGGAAAGGCATTGGGGCCATAGATCCTAAACTACGACCCATGTTATTAAAAATGTCAAAGTTTTGATTTCCAGATGCCCTTCTTCGCATGACCCTCCTCCTTTGTTCAGACTTGGGACACGAAATGCACGAGAATTGATAGAGTTTTGCTTATACATTTCCTAATTTATTCATATAGTTAAGTGTCATAAGTTACGCCTAAGAAAGCAAATACATTACTAAATGGCTATAGGACAAACCAAAGTGTAAAAATTTAATTTTTAAAATGTATTGATGGCCTAATATCTATGTATTGAATACATCAATGCAACCCTCTCTTTTCTAAAAGAATAAATCCATCAATAGTATGCTCAAATGCATCACATGATTTTAAAAATGCCAAAAGAACCCTTGTTTTCACCAACTATTTCCTCCTCCATGAGCTGATCCGGCAACTGCACACCCTTGTTGCCGTTGGCATTGCCACCAGAAAGGGCGGACTACATTCGGTTGTAGTTCATGGCAACGAGATTTGGCTACCACAATGGGCCACTAACGTCATGGGTGGCCTGAATCTTGGCAAACATTGACAGGCTAGGGTGGCCTAGATTCGGGATCTCGGCCACCTTCAGCAAGACCAGCCACTACCAAACTTGCATGTCTTGCCACCATAAGAGAGGCCGGACCACGATTTTAAAATTGACTTTAAACTAATCAAATCCAAAAGATAATCTCCCTTCTTGTAAATGGAATAAATAGGCAACATTGGCAAATATATATTTCTTTCCCTCCCACAAATTAATTGGAAATTTTGTCTCTCCCACAAAGATAATTTCCAAAAGTCACCCTTTTAGTCATAAATTGCACTTAAACTATTGATAACATATTCTCAAAACAACAAATAGAAATTTTAAATTAAGTAAAGCTTTATATCCTTGATATACTCCTAAATTAAAACTTGTCTACATTAAAATTGAAAGTAAAAAAATAATAAGGAAGATGAATGAAAATAGCAAATATGAAAAAAAAAACAAAAGTAAACACAAAGTAGCATGATCAAAAACTAAAAGATCTGGCAATGACATAACTAATTTCATTTGCAAAAAATGTATCTCAATCACGATTCCCAACAATCAAACAAATATAAACTTAAATTTTTTTAAAAATATGGCAATAAATTAGAAGGTAAAATAATGAGTTTTAATGGTTTCAAACGCACCCATCTTCTTCAAAATTGAAAATAAAGAGCCCTCTCCTTCATGGCCAATGAGATGCCCCAAGTAATTGCATGGCCCTTCCTTATAATAGTTTATACTCGGCGTAATCGGCCATATAATCCTCAATTTATGTCCTTGCTTTATAGGGACCGTTTTCACAAGAATCTGAGTTAACAAAAGACAAAGCAGTCACAAAAAAAAGTGAATATTTTCGTAAAGTTTAGATGGTTTAACCACTTATCCCAAAAGCACAAGTTATTATGAAAGTAAACCACTTAATATTTACTTTTAACACTCCTCACATGCAAGCAAATTTTAACAGCTTAGCACGCAAACAAACATGGAGTAAATAATCCATTAGGCACAACATGGGACAAACTAATACTTCTCTAGGCGTATATCGCCAATGGAATACCAGCCCCTGTCCTTTGGCTTTGATACTATGTTAACTTTTAATGGTCTAACTATTTGGTCCCAAAAGCTCAAGCTGTTGGGAAAAGGAACCACTTAAGTTTATTTAAATAATATTACTCCAAACTACACAACACCAATAAATTATCAAGTAAAATTTAAGAATACCTGAAGATGATCAGCAGTACAAGGATGGCCAGGAAACTTAAAATGGTTTCGTTCAGTGTTTTTAATCTCCCCAAAAGTAGTTTCCACCATGTTTTGTAGGTCATCAAGGTCGCCTGGAATGATGTTGGCAAGAAAAAATTCATTATGTTGTCTTTAAATAACTATCTTAACTGACTGAAATAGAGAAACTACAAACCTTTTCCATAAACAACCAGATGCATAAGGTTAGCTGAATATTTTTCTTTATAAAATTTAATCAGCTCTTGATGAGTATCCAGACCTTTTGCCCGTGGTTTTACCTCTAAAGTATCCCAATTTCCTGATAAACACATTTCTATGAGAATAAAGTGGAACGCACTTACAAAAAAATAGATCAACTACAAAAGTCAAAATTAAAATGAAAACTCACTGCCTTGTAGAAAAGTACATATTACGAACGCTCTAATTCACATTCTGCTTCGTGAAATCATGATTTATGCTACCCACTAAAATCTATACTAACACCCACATCTATTTAAACAAGATCCGCTAATATATAACAAGAAACTCTAGTTCCATTCTTGACCAAATTCAGTGTGATTTTGAGGAAAGTCATCATGGCCAGCAGCCAATTAGGCCATTATACAAAAAAATGACAATGTCCACATAAACTTCATAGTCCTCTTAAATAACAACCAAATTTAATAGCCACTAAAATTTTTATCAGTTTAAAAGTAAGCACTTAAAATCAATCCTCATTTTCTGCAAGAAGCCATTGAATATCAGCTACGACATTGAGACTACCAATCACAAGTGGACAAGATACATATCCACCGTTGAGGTGAGTCAACTTCATAAGTCCAAGATCCACAAAAGTAAATATCAAGCACTTTGGTCCAAGGCTCACATTGCATTGCCATTTGTGGAGAGGGGCCCAGTTATAAAATTTTAGCAGACAAGACATACACCAGTTGCATGAATTTATAAAATACCTTGTGGAAATAGATAAAAAAACTACAATAACTACAAAAGAGAAGCCATATTTAATAAAAAAGAAAATTGTACAAACCTTACCTGTACTAAATTTATGATAAGGATGGGCATCCTCACACAGATGCTTCTGAAGCTGAAAGAGCAATTATACAAACCACTCTAAGATAAGGCAAATCTAAATCTTATAACTTTCACATGAATACAAGATTTCCAATAAAGTAACTAGGCTAGGAAATTATTACAAACATTAAAAAGTAGTAGATTTTCAATAAAGCAACTAGGCTAGGAAATTATTACCAACATTAAAAAAGTAGTAGTACATTACATTATCCTGCTGATACTAAAAATATGACAACTTAGAAGGAAAACTCCAAACAAGAACAAACAAGGAGAAAACGTGTCATTAGTGCATCAACATATTTGCTGAATTTCAGCTAAAAATGCTTCATTTACATGACAACTGGAAATAAAATCGATGGCAACAACTGGCATTACTCAGAATGGCACTTCATTATAAAAACAATTCTACGAACAAAAGCAGAACACTACAGCTAAAAAGTCATTACAGTTTGCTTTACATGGTAAAATTCATTAAGGCTCGCAAAAGGGAAGACCAATACGAATAAGAGCGATAACCCTGAAGGGATGACAAGAACAAGCGCTCTAAGAGAGTGTTTGGTCAGTTGGTCATGTCTAAAGTCAAAAGAGAGGTATGCACCTTGCAAAGAGGTGCTCTCTTTTCAAGGCTGGCCTAGAGTCTAGAGACTATTTATTCTTCCAATGCTCTTATACCAAGCATGTTTGGCATTCTTATCCTCCAAACCCATGCTCCCCAAATTAACTCCTTTGATGAAGAGATCAAATGGCTTCTTACATTTTTCTCCAAAAACAGGTATGCAAGTCTCGTCTTAAAGCTTCTTTTCGTTGACATGATCAATCAAGTGATAAAAGCATAACAGTTTCTTCAATATTTGACCAAATAAGTGTGTGTGTGGGGGAGGGGGCGGGGGCACACTTGAAAAAGGATGTGTAAAATTTCAACAATTCTTAAAGAAAAATAATTTGTGGGAGGCAACCAACCAAAGTCATCACGAGCATTAAAGAGGACAGCGATAGTTTGATTAAGGAGCTTATGATTGAAAGTCCCAAGGGTTTATCTAAAAGGAGATAAGAGATATTAAGTTGCAGCTCCACAAAGATTAAGACTTTATCACTATAATAGAAAGGGTAAACGGAAGTAATTACTACAAGTGCTAAATCAATAATAAGTTTCTAAATGTAGTTAAATCAAGTTCATATTGAATGAAATCATTTTGGCTCCCCGCCCAAGGAGGTATGAACAAGGTCTCATGGGCAATAAAAAGATCCTGTAAAGGGTTTCCATGAATAATGGAGCAAAAGCCATGAACATGAATGTATCTACTAGAGAGAAGAGTGTTGAAAATCTAAACTGGTAGAAAAGTTGATCTGAGGGCAAGGTCTAAACCATCAATTTGAGACTAACCAATAGAAGTAAGTCTGATATGCAGAGAGAGTGCATGGAAGGAGTGCCACCCCATGAGTAACATCGAAGATTTGAGCAACACTTCACCCTGGCATGTGGGGCATGCAGATTTTGTATGGTCAAAGAAGTAACACAGTTCAAAAATTTGAATTTTAAGTCATTGTTTGAGTGATTCTATTTTGTTTTGAATTAGTTTGAACTTTGAAGAGTTGTTAGAAGAGATAAGTTTGCTGGTATTTTTAGGGGATCACAAGTCTGGGCTTGTATTGATCCATATTTGATGTATTTATTATAAATATGCAAGAACGTAACATGTCTAAATCACATCGATCAGACCATTTTCCTCTTCTATATCCTTCCTGTCCATCCTTCCTCTTCTAAACACTTGGGCATAAACTAGTTGTGCTACGTTGACTGTAGTTATTTCATAGTTCCTCTTGAAACAAACACATCCCAATCACAAAAGGTGATGCTTGATCATCCTTTGACGAGCAAAAAAGGTTAACGATCAAGAAAACCTTCCAATTAGAAATTTGTGATCATTCCAAAATATATTGGATATGGAACTATTCTCTAGTTCATCTTCAGTTATTACAGTTACCTTCCTTATGCTAACTGCATCGCTGCCCGAATATCACCATCAAGAAGTTTATAGGTTATAAACACATGCCCGTCTCCACCTTTTCTTCCCTGAATACATCCCCGAACTACAATGTTTGTACCAGTCCATCCAAAAAGTGAGCCAAACTTGAATGTTCACAAGTCAAAACACTTTGCAAATCAATCAGCTTAAGCACCCCAAGTTGATCTTAAAGGAAGAACTATTATTTAGTTCATCCTGAGGCATTCTGCATCTCGATATTCAATTAATAACTAATAAAAAATTGATGTGAATGTTATCTTATTTTTCAGTTCATATGGTAAAAAAAAGTGCTACCTACATATATTCATTCTAATATTATCTCCAAAATTTCAAGGGAAGAACCTTAGTGCAACTATCAAGATTTGTCACTAATAGGTCTCAGATTTGAATCAAAGAAACAAACTCTTGCAACCTGCAGGTTAAGGCTGCATATAATAGGTTCTTTCCAGTTCTACCCTTCCCTAGGTCATACAATGCCGTTCAACCCTTTCCCCAGACCCATACATGCGAAAGCCTTTGTGCATCAAACAACCCTTTATTATAACTGAATTTTACAAGGAGAGAATAAAAAATTACTTGTTGCAATATAATAGAGGGGGAAAAGGTGGTAGAACAAAAAATGTACCTGACTCATTCGCCAAGCATCAGATAGTATATTCTTTTGATTCTCTGGATATGAAGGATCACATCAATTGCTTAAAGTTTTTAAACAATAAACGAATGCTCTATCTATTATTGTTGTACACATATACAACTTCATACTTACCTGAATCAACAGCTTTAATCTCCCTCAATGTAGCATCATAGGACATTAACGGCTTAATAAAAAATTGAGCAAACCTAAATAGACAACCAAGAAGTGTAATAGACAAACGGAAAATAGGAGCCAAAAATAAATTAGATATATTAAGAGTATCATACCTATCCAATGCTTCATCAAAACAATCAGAGTTTACATCAAAGAAATAATTTGTGTGCTCCCAAGATGTGAAAGCATTTGTAATTCCACCATGCTGAACGTAAGCGAAGCACCACAGGCAAACAATCAATTAGCATTATTATGATATTAAGAAATATTATACCTATATTTTCTTAATTTTAGATAGTCTAACCACTTATCCCAAAAGCTTGAGCTGTTAGGAAAGGGAACCACTAAATATTTACTTTAACACTCCCCCTCATGTATAAACAGACTTTTTAAAGCTTTGCATGTGAACAAACACGAGGCATGAACATAACATAGGGCAAATTAATATTTCTCAGGGTATATATCGCCAACGGGATTTGAACCCTAGCCCTTTGGCTTTGATACCATGTTAATTTTAGATGGTCTAACTACTTATCCCAAAAGTTTGAGTTATTAGGAAAGGGAACCATTAAATATTTACTTCAACACATTTGAAAGAAACTATAACCCGAAAAACTTGGATTGAAAGTTTTTGTTCAACATTTTAAGTACTTGGAAGCCACCTTAGGATGATGTCCGAAGTTTAAATGCTTCACCAAACATAAATAAAGGTGCAATTGTTGCACTGGATAGAGGTCACCATTTTCTTGGACATTGAATTCATTTAGGATGGTCTTAGAGAAGATATCTCAAAGAAATCGCAGACAAATATCAGAAACATATAAGAGTTTAGACCTCGATATAAATATATATCAAAAGATGGCAAAATGGTAATTTATAAATTGACCCAAACAAAGGAATAAAAGTTGCAAGGATGTTGGGGTTGTTTACTAAAAGCACGAGAGATTAGAGATGATCAGTGAAACTGTCTCATTAAGCTCATAAATAAGAAGTAGCCTTCTTGTTTCTAATGAGACATATGGTTGTGAATTTGACATTCACAATATTGAAGTTAAAGAGGAAAAGATGCCTTACCAAAGTTGAACAAAATAAAAAGCAGCTGAATTAACAATATTCCAACTTATATATGGAAGAGCACAAAAAATATTATTTTGTTGCGGTT
The DNA here is from genome assembly GCA_033002965.1 of Piper betle. NCBI lineage: Eukaryota > Viridiplantae > Streptophyta > Magnoliopsida > Piperales > Piperaceae > Piper > Piper betle. The sequence continues at coordinate 5,828 of JAURVB010002943.1, read as the reverse complement.
CCAACAATATTTCAATTCACATATGGAAGTGCACAAGCCATGTTGAAGAAAATAAAAACAGCTTAACTTATAATATTCCAATTATTTATGGAAAACCACAAACAATTATTTTGTTGTCGTTCCAACAGTATTCCAATTCATGCGTGGAAGTGTACAAGCAATGTTAGTCTACAGTGATTGATGAAGTTCTTGAATGAGATGCACATCAAAAAAATGACCCATGATGACAATTATAAAAGCATTGTTCTACCACTTTATAAACATAAGGGTAATATCAAGAATTGTTCTGATTATATAAGCAACGGTTTGGTTAGACTAGACATTTTGGGTAAAGGGAACTATTGGAAGGTTATACCAAGTTCAACTATTAGTACTAAAAAATTTAGTTTTTGCCTAAAAGATCGATGATGAGGGCTATTCTTATTGAGACAATTGATAGAACAATTTTGAGATGGTTTACATCTATTTGAAACAAGTTTATACCTTGATATCCAAGGAATGTCACTTGGCAAATTTCAAAGAAGGGAAAAAATTTGAAGTTATACACATATATGAGGGACTTAGACTAGTGTGAAGAGATAACAGGTAAAACCCAAGTGAAGAGATAACAGGTAAAACCCAAGACTTCCCCATTATAGTTGGGTTATTTCAAGGTTCATCTCTAAGCCCACACCCTTTTGTCCTTTGTAATGGATGAACTAACTTGTGACATTGAAAAGAATGCGTTAAGTGATGAATGGATGCCAACACTCCTCTTTCATCCGGAGGTTCAAAGGTATATGCCATTTGCAAGTGATGTGGTGTTGATTTATACTACCAAAGAACAGCATATAAATAAGTTGTGTTTGAAAAAAAGATCTAAAGCAAAAGAATTTAAAATAAACCCAATCATAATGAGGTGTATGAAAATTAATTTTAGTGAGAGCACTGGGAAAGCGGAACAGTAAATTATATTGGACAATGAAGAGTAACCGTAGGAAAATAGATCTTGAATTTATGATCGAGGCCAAAGTAAATATCGATATGGAAGTAACAAGATTTTTGAAGGATAGAAACATTAGATATAATATTTGATTCTGCAGGACTCTTTGGATTGCAAAGTGTAGCAGTATAAATAAGATGGAGTAACAAATATGTGAATGTTAAGATAGATGCCCATCAAAACTAAATGGATAAAAAAACATGCACAATTAGAGGTGAGAGCTACTAGAAAAACAAGATTGGGTACAGTTGCTTGGGAATTTGAAAAGATGTCCCCTTGTTTCTGGGTGAAAAGGATATGTCCAACAAAACCATTTGTAATAAAATTTTAATGGTATTATAAGTGCACAATTAGAGGAAAAACCTACAACAACCAGCCTTGGTTTAATTATGTGCAAAGATGCCCCCTTTGCTTTGTCAAAAGAAAAGAAAAGATACGATACTCAATTTTGTTTTCATAAAGCAAACGAATGCACAACACCACAAAAAAAAATGCAAAAACCATATACCATATTCTAAATATCCCTCCTCCTGCATTCCATTCCTCGACACCTAACTTGCAACAACCAATGCCTATCCCATTGTACATCCCTCCATGGGTCATGCCAAATCTCTCGCTATAGCAAATCCCTCCCTCTAACCAGCCCCCTTGAAAATCTCTCCCACGCTATCCACTAAATTTCTCTTTCCGTTTCAAACCCTAAGTTTTTTTGTGTCCATCATAGACACATAGTCACAGAAGTAGATTTGGATAATAAGTGGGCATGGTCAATATTAGCATCTTTGTGTAACTTGAGCTCTACCAGTTAAAACTTTATTTATCTTTTCTATATCCTAACTTTATTATCTAAATAAATAAAAATAACATATCTTTATTTTATACAACTTGTAACATTTTCTAACTCACAATGGTATTTTTACATTTATTATACACATTGCATGTCAAACAGTTAAATTATATACATACATGGCAATTTAATGCACTTTAAAAAAAGGTCAGCCCATTAGAGAAAGGATTGAGGTCAAAATATATAACAATTTGTAGAGATAGACAAATTTGAGCACCACTTAAATCATGTCCATGTAAAACACGCCACTGCTCGTGGACATGGACACAGACCCTACACAAAAATAAAGGAATTGAATATGCATGTTATTAATGCAAAATTTTGCCTACGTTAATGTGGGCGTTGCAACAATGAATAATGTTCATACAAATGAACATAGGTGGTTCAGGCGTAATCAAAAAAGATGGATAAAAGCAACCCTATCCTGTATGGCAAATGCTTAAAACAAGTTAGATAATTATGAATTAAAATAAAACAAATGTAGGTGTAAACATATATAGTCTGAAATAACAATATAGACGGGTAGAATCCCATCCATTCCACAGCTGATTCAACAGATGCATGTGCCAAAATAGCCCATGAGTCCAACTTATAACAGATATCAAAGACAAATGACATGATTTTTATTTAGACTTATAAAAGGATAATGAAAGCAAAAATAAATAAAACACTACCTTACGAAGGAAATTGTAAAAAGAGAAAATCCGAAAATTTTACCTCTGTTATGAATTTTGAATAGCTATCTTCCAAAGGATATTTCTCACTGGCATAAAATAACATGTGTTCTGTATCATGCAACATAAAACGTCTAAAGAGTCAAATTTTGAGTTAGACACCAGCCTAAATAAAACTACAAACATTTATATTGCACAACATAAGATGCACAATGTGTAGTGTGAAAGATACCTTAAACTTAGTATTATCATTAATTCAAAACAATGGTAAAAGTCATAACGGCTTTCTTTGATACAGTCCATGGAAAACAACGCAGAGCTCGTAAGAACATTCATCATGAACATCATTATATCTTGCTCAAGCAAAATAAGGGTTAAAGGTGTAGATTTTTATATTGTTCTTCAATTGATGACACATGAACAAAGTGACATGTCAAATAATTGCATCATAACATGTCTTTATGGAAAATTTTGCTCAATGCACGAAATTCGTGTTTTTTAATTATTCTTTAGAAGCTTTCAGGCAACAATTTAAAAAAAAATTAAATAGCATATAAAACCCCTACCGAAAAGGAAAAGAGAAAGCAAATATAAGGAAAAAACTGATCATAGATGGATAAAAAGAGAGAAACCTGAACTGCTGGCTGCACTTGATACAGCACAAACAAGTCCAAATTATTAGACGAATAAATGGTAGGGAGTCGGGACAATTACCAAGAAAGTGGGCAAGGCCCTCAAGACCATCGGGATCACTGAAGGAACCAACCCTTACATCCATAGAAGCCGCACACTGATGCATTAAACAGGAAGCAAGTTTGCAAGTGATGAGATGATATAAAAGGAAGACAATGTTATAGATTGAGAATATAAGCATAAAAATCACAGACAATAGATGTATTTTTTTAGATCAACAAAGTATGTATAGATATTAAAAAAAATGTCAGCTCAATCTGTTGTGAAGTCGACGAGGGCATGATGGGGATGCACACAATCGAGTCCGAGTCGATGATAACAACAGATAGATTAATGGATTGATTGGAGAGGAAGAGAGGATGAATTACCTTGTCGGTGTCAGGATCGCTGATAAGGAGGGCCTCCAGGGAGTTGGGAAGGACGAGCCGTCGGTACCTCCTCTTGTCCGTACGAGGCTTCAATATTTCCACCACCCCCACCGCCGCCCTCATCATCTTCTCCGCCATTCCCGACGACGATCACTCTCCCTGTCCCTCCCCCCTTTTATCCAGCTCTAGTTCTAATCAGTCTCCCTCAATTCCCCGCCGCGGCCTCGCACCGACGACCTTCGATTGACTCTCGCTAGTAAATTAAAAGTTTTTAAAATTAGAATTCTCGGTCTTCCAAAATTAAGATTAATTTTCTAAATCAAAATTTTAGATAATAAAATATCAAAACGAAAACGAGATATGAATTTAAGGACCATAACCTCCTTATTTATAGCCTTAGTTCTATAAATTCAATTCCATTCATTACGAAAGAGAATTTATGAAAATGTATCTACAGGTTGAATTCTATATTTTTCTCATTAAATTTCACACTTTAATTTATAGCTCATAACCCTTAACTTTAGTAGATTAATTTAATTTAGCCAACCTTATATAATAACATATGATACAATTCCTGATTCATGTATATATTTATGTTCAATTTCCAACAATCTTCCACTTGGACTTAATATATACACAAAATAATTGTATAACTTTATGAGCTCCAAACATATGTCATTATACCAAAATAATAATCTCGTCCATTAATCAATGTCAATATAGGATCAAGGCAATTTTCGTCACATTGAGCGTAACTAAACCTTCTATGGTCACATACACCAACATAATCAAATGGCATAGATCAAGTATGGATGTGTAGCATGAAAATTACATGTAATTTGATCTGAACATGCCTATTTTTAACTTGTCCAACCTTATGAGATCACCAAAATACCAAAACAGAGTGAACCTTAAACCAAAATACTGCAATTCATATACAAACTCCCACTAAAGTAACATATCATCAAATGATACAATACCCATCTAAGCAACATGCTCATGAAAGACCTTGGGTAGTAATCCTTTAGTAAGCGGATCCACAACGGTGGAGTTTGTTCCTATATGTACTATTTACACTTTACCACTCTGAACTCTTTCTTTCACAACAAGAAACTTGATCTCTATATGTTTTGATTTAGATGAGCTCCTGTTGTTATTTGAATATGATACTGCAGACTGATTGTCACAAAATATCTTAAGTGGTCTTTCAATATTATCAACAATACGCAGCCCTGTGATAAAATTCCGCAACCATATTCCCTGATTGGATGCCTCATAATAAGCTATGAATTCGGTTACCATAGTGGAAGAAATTATGAGTGTCTGCTTAGCACTTTTCCAAGAAATAGCTTCGCCAGCTAGTAGATAGACATAGCCTGAAGTGGATCGACGACTATCTTGACAACAGCAAAATCGGAATCAGAATATCCTGTGATCTCAAGTTGATCTAATTTCCGATATGTGAGCATGTAATGTTTTATTTTCTGAAGATACCTCATGACCCTTTTGGCTGCTATCCAGTGATCCAACCCTTGATTACTTAGATATCTGCCCAACATTCCAACAATATATGCAATATCTGGACACGTACAAACTTGAGCATACATAAGACTTCCCACTACTAAAGCATAGGGAATCTTTTGCATTTCATTTTCTTCTATATCATTTTGGGGCATTGATTGAGACTGAATTTGTCTCCTTTAGAAATAGGGGTATCTCTTGGTTTATAATTTTGCATGCCAAATCTTTTAAGCACATTTTCTATATATCTTTTGTGATAATCCAAGTATACATCGATCGCGGATTCCGACGTATTTGAATTCTTAATACAAAGAGCATTACCAAGATCTTTCATTTCAAATTTCTTTAACAAAATATTTTTGGTTTCTTGCGTAAAATCTATATTATTACCGGCAAGAAATATATCATCAACATATAAAACCAGAAAATATACTTACTCTCACTAAACTCATGGTATATACAATTATCAATCACATTCATCTCAAAACCAAATAAGAGAATCACTTAATGAAATTTGTGATACCATTGACAGAAGCCTGCTTAAGTCCATAGATGGATTTCTTTAATTTGCAAACTATCTTCTTTGAATCTGCTAATACAAAATTTTCTGGTTGCACCATATAAATTGTTTCATCAATGTCACCATTTAGAAACGCAATCTGTTACATCCATCTGATGTAACTCAAGATCAAAATATGCCACTAATGCCATAATTATTCTGAACGAGTCTTTCGATGAAACTG
>JAURVB010002941.1:0-10960 GCA_033002965.1 Piper betle | reverse complement strand
CTCGAGTTTGATTTTGAAAATAAGATCCACTGCAAGTTACCTTTAAACCTATTATAGAAATCCTTTCTCAAGCCTATAAATAATTTAATCAAGCTTTCAGTGAGACAAGAGATTGGAAAACCAACTCGCACTTACCATGAGCGAGTACACGTGCCAATCACAATGGGCTCTTGATTAGTAAGAGGGTTGTTTTATTCTCGAGGATCCTGAGAACTACATGTTTTGAGTCCTTCACACTATGAGAAACATGTAGGTTTACATGTATAGTTTAGTATAGCGCATGTCCGAATATGTGGTTAAAAGGGTACTATATATGAGTGCGTAAGAGTATTCAGCCTTTATGCTTAAGGCTAGGAGAAATATGGAGGAAATGAGAGGGCTTATGATATATTAGTAGTCTCAAGGGATAAAAAGAAAATGAGAAAATATCGAGAGAGGCATCAGTAGATTAGTCAATTCAGGATAGTATTGGGTCTGCGGCCTGATGGCTCCCTAGTAGATGCTCTTCAAAAAGTTCAGTAGAAATTATATATAGTTTCTTTTAAAAAGAAGGTTAGCTCTTATTTGTCAATTTGCTATAGTTATTTCTAGACTTGTAACACTCTTCAATGACATTTTTCTGATATATATATATATATATATATATATATATAAGGGCTAGGAGTCTGAGATGCCGGCTTTGACGGAGAAGCAGTGACTACTATGTGTACACACACAAACCTGACACGTTATGTTTAGATTGTTGTGTTTTGATTATAATGTATTTGTTTATAATGTAATGTTAAATGTTGAAATGACTGAAAATTGTTGAAATGATATAACAAATGTATTAGATAAAATTAGCAGATGGATCAAGACCTACTTTATAAAAGTTATTCTGTGAATATGATAACTATAAAAATTATGACGAATAGATGGGTTAAGACCTGGTGGATGCATAAAGTTATTTTGATAAACTTTAGTATGTTTTGAAATGAAAGTTTAATGTTGTATTTTGATATATATATTTTATTTTTAGAAATCTTATCGATTTTATCGTAATTATTTTTAAGTGTAAATAGTTTGACATGATATTCACGTAGTATCCTCTTAGAATTTTTTTCATCCCATACATGCATGACAAAATTTATCTTCCATTTTAAAACGTCGAGAGTGGATCCATTTAGGTTAGGTCCAAGTTAGTCGACTTAATCGGGTGACCCTTAACATTTTTGCTTGCTTTATGAGTAAGCTGGATTTAAGGTGTTACATAATCAGACGCAAATTTATTTGGTATGCACAGGTTGTCCAATCTCTCTCTCTCCTCTCTCCACACGCACACACGTATAAAAGATATGATTGGGTGAGTGAGGGCAGAAAAGTTTGCCCTAAATTTTAATCTGGGTCATTCGATTATAAAAACAACCCAAATTGATCATTTTAAAAAAAATACATACAAAATCAAAAAACCCTACCGTGCCCCCTAAATAGCCAATCTAGTTGTGGGAGGCCATGTTTGACCGGCCGTTGTTGGATCTTGCCGCCGGGCCAAATCTGGATGTCGCAGACTCGACTAGGGCATCCATTGGCTAGATCTAGCCGGGGGTAGGCAGAAACGACCTGATCTAGTTGGCGGCTTTAAGAAATAAAAAAAGCAGCCAGCCTTGGTCGGAACCTGGTTGTCGAGCAAAGGAGAGGACTTAAGAGGGCAAAGGAGGGTGGTGAGGGTGTTTTGTTTGTTTTTTTATTCTTTTACCAAATATGAGTTGTCCTTATAATTAGACAACCTAGATTAAAATTTTGAGCAAAAATATTATCTACCAAAGCTAAGATAATGAAATTTAATTTGCATGTCATTCATGTAGTACCATGTTAGGATTTTGCACATTTATTCATTCATGATGGATCGTATCTTCATCTTAAGACGCCGAGATTGGATCCGCATGAGCTAGGTTCGGGTTCAGCGGACCTAACCGGGGCCTGTAACATGCCGGTTCGGTTCATGAGCGTGGACCGGATTTGGGGTGTTACAGGGAGGGTCAGTCGCAGGGCGGGGGGTGGGGTCGGGCGGCGGTGCTGTCCGGGGAGCCACGGCAAGGGGGGTCGGTCACAGGGCGGTGGGCAGGCAGCGGGTGTTGGGCAGGGCGGCAGGCGGGGTCGAGCGGCGTTGGGCGTTGGGCAGGGCGTCGGGTGGCGTTGGGCGGCGTCGGGCGGCCTACAAGTATTTACTATTTCATTTCAAGACTTTCGTGTATTTATTTCCGAATTCCTGTATTTATTTTATTTAATCTACTATAAAGGATCAATTTATCAAACATAAAAAAATTAAACATCAGTGGGACGCCTATTATTTGCCTTTTGTTGGCTTTTGAGAAACGTTACTTTCACATACTTGATACCACTAGCATGCACATTGATCAATCTAAATTTTCTTGATTCTTGATTGAATGGTATGTATCATTAAGCTTTCCAAGAAGAACTAATAGGCTCAAAAGTTTTTAAATTACTTGGATCTAACAAAGTGAGCAAGAATTTATTCTAATCTTAGTCAATGTTGTTTTTTAAAATGAAAACAAGTGCTTGGAAAGTTTGTAGAAGTTGATATTAGCTCTAGTGAGGAGCAACTCATAATCTGTTTGTTGGGAAAAATCTCCAAAGTTGGAGATCAACAACAGTGAACACAAGATATGTAAAAATAATGTCTCAGAAATAAAACAAAACAAAACCAAAAGAACAGAGATTTAACGTGGAAAACCCTCATTTACTAGAGAGTCAAAAACCACGGGACAACAACATACAATTCACTACTTCAACTAAAGATTACAGCCGTCAAACATATAGAGATGTATAAGAAGATTACTCACCTAACCTATACTATTGAGATTACAAGATTTCTCTCTTCAATACTCTGTATAAGATTAAACTGGTGAATAATATATTTATCACTTTTTTATCTCTATATCTCTTTTCTTTTATCTTTCACATCTTGTCTTCTCTTGTCTTGACCTGTTTTTGAATGAGACAAATGAGATCTATATTTATAGAGATAGTTTAAGGCCCTTCATCTTTCATAGAACAACAAACAGTCACCACTATTTGTATTTCGAGATTTCTTTAGTATTCTGAGTGTGACAATAGGCTACATATCATTAATATTCATAATAACAAATATTAACAATCTCCCACTTGGAGTCCTATTGGAACTCTCCAATCCAAATTCTTCCTCCACTTATTTGTTGCATAAGTCCATCACCTGCATGTTAGTGCAAGTTTCCTCTGTTGCTTTCTACACAAGAGAACACCCCCTTATATAGAACCTTCGTGTTTATCCACAACTCTGGGAAGATCTCATGCACGTCTCCAACAACTTGCATCTGACATTGGCATCCTTATCTCCACGCAGATGGGGCATATCTCCATGTCGATCATGCATATCTTCTGGAGTTAGTTGCAACCAACCTCCACCGTTGGCTAAGGATTGATCTTGATAACTATCAACATCATCATCATCCTTATCGGCAAATCCCCTCAAGCATATCCTTCCGTGCATGCTGGTTACATGGTCGAACGCTCCCGGTTTAAACCAACCAGTCTTGGCCAACAGTCCCCTCTCTCGACGCTTCCAGTAAATTGCACGCTCCAAATATTGGCATTGCGGCACTGCTCGGCAACTCGACCCAAATACCATAATCCCGATAATTTGCTCGCTCACATCCACGCATCCGTGCTCGCCCACGTACCCCTACGCTGCTTGTCTCGGTACGCCTAGTATTTATATTGATACGCTCGGTCCATCAACCTCGCTCCGCCGATATGCACTCTCGTAGTTGTTTAGCCCGGTGTTCGGTCATCACACCCCACGAACTGCTACCTGGAACCCGTATGCCTCTGAGGTTTCCTCTTGCCGATATAGTGACATGCTCGCTACAATTACTGATCATAATGCCGATACGCTCCATCGAGTACCAGTACTTTGCTCATTCCAAATCCTAGAACTCGCTAGTACACCTTGGTCACCTGACACGCTTCATGCACCATAGCTTGATCTTTGCCTGCAACTCTAACAAAGATTAACATTGGTAAGTTGTTTCCACCACTCGGATAGCACTGACTATCCGTCTTGGACATGGGATGACTAGGAATAACTGCCAAACCCTAGCTCCCGTCACGTCCAACGAACTAAACCTATAACATGTACTTCCCCACCAATGAGACCTGATGTCCTCATCGGAGGGTTAAGTCCTTTACAACACTTCTTGATATTGCTCTTCAATTGCCACTAATCCCTCTCCTTTTCCCAGCTAGCCTTGCTTCTTGGTTCCCCCTTCCACTTGTTTTGTAGAACCTCCCTTTTTGGTGGCAACTTCACCAACTCCCATGTATGAACCTTCTCCAATGATGACATCTCATCCTTCATGGCCAACTCCCACTTAAGATAAGCTTTGTCACTCATGGCTTCATCATAGGACTCTAGGTCTCCTGCATCAATATACAAACTCCATCCGATCCTTTGAAGTCCTCAGGTTGACATGCCTATACTCTAAAATCCTCTCTACCTTTTTCCCAAATTATTGCCGGACAGTAGGGGAGCTCCATTCGGACGAGCTCTCCTCAGATTGACCAAATCTTTATGAAAAGGTTCGAGAAAACTAACATGAAAAACTGGGGGAAGCTTGTACCCCTATACCTTCTCCACCTTAAAAGGGCCATCATACCTTTGCACCAATACCTGATGCACCTCAATACGTCTAATTTTCTCCCATGTCACATTAGCTTGAGCTTCAGCTTTACTTTGTCCCCCACGTTGAATGACAATGCCCTTGAGTCAGCATATCTCTTCATTATGCTCGTTGCCTCAACCAATGAATCCACTGCCACCTTACACAGTTCTTGCCTATCCCTGACAAACCTGTGTGTAGTTGGACCCCATACTCCACCTCCCTATGGAGCAACCTCTAGTGGTGTAAGAGGTTGGTAGCCCATCGCAACTTCAAAAGGACTAAGCCCTGTAGTTGAATAGCAATGCAGTTTATAATAAAACTGCACCGCCACAAGAAGTTCCAACCAGTTCTTCTGGCTGGCAATGACGAAATACCTTAATGCCTTCACCCTCTCAGTCTGCCCATCAAACTGAGAATGGTTAGCTATAACAATGTCGGTAGGGGCCATAGTACTTCCCCACATTCCTGAAGAAGTATTTGGCAGCAGTCTCGGCTAAGCACCCCTGTGGTATTGCTGCAAATATGAGTACTTAGAAATCAACCCACTAACCTTGCTGACATTCCCTTCACCCTAAGGAATCTGAACACCAAGTCCATTGAGACCGAGCTCCATGGTCTCGAAGGTGTAGGTAGTGGCTGCAGCAACCCAGCCTCAACCTTCCCTCCACCTTATCCTGTTGACCAACCAGACAAGATTTGACAAAAAACTTCATTATTAGCCTCCATGAAAGTGGCCCGATCTTGTTCCCTAGTAACCCCTCTAGACAGGGATCACCGATAACTTACCGAGGATGATCGCCGTTGCCACCTCCTTGTTGCACTTGACTCCGAGCACGACATGGTCATTGCTGTCGCCGATAACGATGAAGGCCTTGAACCTGGTGCCCTACTTGACGATGGTCAGCTTCTGCACCGGCTTGTTCTTCATGATGTTGTCCTTGAGCACCGGGCCCATGAGGGTCACCACGATCTAGTGCTCCTTCACTGGCAGCGAGTGGAGGTAGATGTGCTCCAAAGACCGGATCTTTCCCTCCTTCTCCAGCCGACCAAGCTTGGTAACGGGCGCCCACTTTTCTTGCTCCTCGTGCCGCTTGTAGCGACGCCGACAACACTGCCCACCACAACACCCACAGCGCCGGTCCCTGCACCGGTCTCCGTGCCCGCCCTAGCCGAAGCCGCCGTGGTCGCCTCCACCTCTTTCCACCATGGTCGATGGAGATGGGTAATCTCAGCAAATTGCAGCACCTTCTTTGGCACCCTCGCTGCAACGATCCCCGATCCTCTCGGCAGTAGGACCATCCTCACCGTCACCAACCCACACTTACCAGTGACCTTGCAGGGCACATTATGTGGCTTCCCGATCTTCATATCAGACACGTCATTCACTTCCTCGAAGGAGAACCTGGTCACCGCCACACAGGTATCAAATGCCCGCAAGGACACCGTGCCCCACAGCCTGTCATTGCACAGGTCGAGGGAGACGAAAGGCATACGTGAGACTAGTCTTAGAGGGCGGCCACAAGGGCATCCCCGGTAAGTAGGCAAAGTCCAAAGAATTGCCTCTTTGCCTGTTGTAGAGATTTCTTCTTTCTTAGGCAATGCACCATGGCCTCCTACTGTAGTATACTGCCTACCACCCACAACTCTAATCTGAAGCGTCTGTCACCACTCCAAACAGTTGATGTAGTTGCTCCTATCCTCAATCTACATCCTCCACCATTGATAATTTGTTCCATCAAATTTCTCAATCTTCCCTATCTTGGAAGTCTCTGCCATGACTCTCACTCAAATCAAGATCTGATTGAATGAAAGTTCCCACAGACTGCGCCAATTGTTGAGAAAAATCTCTAAAGTTGGAGATCAACAACAACGAACACAAGATATAGGAAAATAATGCCTGAGAAATAAAATAAAATAAAACCAAAAGAACAGAGATTTAACGTAGAAAACCCTCCTTTACTAGAGAGTCAAAAACTACGGGACAACAACGAGCAAGTCACTACTTTAACTAAAGATTACAGCCGTCAAACATATAAAGATGTACAAGAAGATTACTTGCCTAACCTATACTATTGAGATTACAAAATTTCTCTCTCTCAATACTCTGTATAAGATTAATTTGGTGAATAATATATTTCTCTCTTTTTATCTCTATATCTCTTTTCTTTTATCTCTCACATCTTGTCTTCTCTTATCTTAGCCTGTTTTTGAATGCGACAAATGAGATCTATATGTATAGAGATAGTTTGAGGCCCTTTATCTTTCATGGAATAACAAACAGTCACTACTGTTTGTATTCTAAGATTCTTTTAGTATTCTGAGTGTGACAATGGGCTACATATTATTAATATTCATAGGATTTAAGATTATTGTGTTGCAGCACAGTTAACATCTCTGTGCTTAATTTTTACAGCCGTTGGATAGAAATCCAACGGCTGTAAAATCATCCCACCCGCTCTACTTCTCCCGCGAGACATCCCGCCCGCTCTGCTTCTCCCTCGACGCTCTGTCATGGATCGGTGAATCTTCCCGCCCGCCATAGATCGGTGTCTCACAATAATCGCGTCAGTGGGATGAAGGTGGGAGCGGAGTATAGCACCATCGTAAAGAAGGCAGGGAGCGGAGTATAACGCCGGCAGAAAGAAGGCGGGAAGCGTCGGCTCAATCTGCTCATCGCGGGATGCCACACGGGAAGGAGGCCGTTGAAGTTGGCACGGGAGTCCAGTGAGGACGCCACACCTTGATCGATGCCACCGACACGTCAGAGCTGTGTGGCGGTGCTCTTGCCGGCGGAGTCCGGCCACTCTGTTTCCCCTCTGTTTCTGCTCCGGCACTCTCTTGTTGGAAAAGTTCGACTCCAGTTTCTCCTGGCCGGATAGCGCGGCCGATGACGACCTTGGCGCTGGCCTCTCCGTTCCGGTGAGCATTGGCTTCTTCCTCCTCTGATCCGGTGAGCGTTTGTCTGATGTTTTGGGCTGGATACTCTGTTTCCTATTTCTCTGTTTCTGCTCTGGTGCGTTCTTGTCGACGGAGTCCGGCTCCGGTTTCTCCTGGCCGGATAGCGCCGCCGATGACGACCTTGGTGCTGGCCTCTCCATTCCGGTGAGCATTGGCTTCTTCCTCCTCTGATCTGGCTTTGGTTTGTCTGATGTTTTGGGCTAGATACTCTGTTTCCTGTTTCTCTGTTTTTGCTCCGGTGCGTTCTTGCCGACGGAGTCAGGCTCTGGTTTCTCCTGGCCGGATAGCGCCGCCGCCGACGACCTTGGTTCTGGCCTCTCCGTTCCGGTGAGCATTGGCTTCTTCCTCCTCTGATCCGGTGAGCGTTTGTCTGATGTTTTGGGCTGGATACTCTGTTTCCTATTTCTCTGTTTCTGCTTCGGTGCGTTCTTGCCGGCGGAGTCCGGCTCTGGTTTCTCCTGGCCGGATAGCGTCGACCGACGACGACCTTGGTGTTGGCCTCTCCGTTCTGATGAGCATTGGCTTCTTCCTCCTCTGATATGGCTTTGGTTTGTCTAATGTTTTGGGCTGGATACATTATGATATGAAAATTTGAGATGGTTGAAAATTTGGTCCGCTGCATCCTTGAGGTGATGAAATTTGTTCCAATTAAATTGGTTTTCTGTTGCAATTGGTTGAAAGAATGATAATCAGTTGATTTTCTGTTGCAATTGGTTTTCTACATTATGATACTGGCCTCTCCGTTCCGCTGCATCCTTGAGGAGTTGGTTTTCTGTTCCGATTAAATTGGTTGAAAGTCAATTAAATTGGTGGCTTAGTTTTTTGTTGTAGATTAAATATATAATCAGTGAATGGTAAATTTTTAATTGCAGGCTTTTGTCAATATTTGATTTTTTTGAGCAGGTAGATTGATAAGGCAACATCGACCGCTTTGACGGAGAGCAAGCCATTGTGAAATAGTTGGACACCAGCAAGGGAATCCAATATCGAAAAATAATTGGTTTGGTCTTCGTTCTTCAAGTTGATCTAGATTTTCCTATTTTGTATATCTAATGGAAGAAAATAGCAGCATTGGATATACTGACAGGAAAAATGTCGGTAGTTCCATGGAAGATAAGGAAGATCAGATACATGATTTGTGGTTGACTCAAGATGAAATGCAGACTACAGAAGAAGATTGTGGAGAAATTGAAGAATTTGACAAGATTAGTGAAGATTTTGACGAAATACAAGTTGAAGGTGAAGCCGTACAAATATCCAAATCGTTTGAAAATATGACCCCTTGTTTGGGCATGGAATTCTCTTCAGAAAAATCAGCATATGATTTTTACAACCAGTATGCAAGAAGACAAGGGTTTAGCATTCGAAAGGGTGGGTTTTATCGTTTGAGAAAGACGAACTGTATCATATCTCGAAAATTTGTCTGTTCGAAAGAAGGTAAAAAAGATATGAATGACAAGAGGCAGATGGGGAGAGAAGTTAAAAGGCGTAGAGAGACTAGAGAAGATTGCAAAGCTTATATGAGAATACATCTAAGCAAGTGTGGAGTGTGGAAAGTAGAAGATTTTTTGGACATTCATAGTCATAACTCCTCTACTCCAACCAAAGTTGGAAAGCTTCGGTCTCATAGTCGACTGTCTGAATCCTGCAAGAATATGATTGATTCACTGCATCAAACAGGAATGAGACCATCAGCCATCTCTAAAGTTTTGAATGCAACTTCTAATAGCATCAACATAGACAGAGTGATGCGCCAAGCTTGTAGTAACCATCTGAAAAGCACCCATAAGAATGATGTTGGGCGACAATGTTTAAGTGTTATCAAATACTTTCAAGAGAAAAATGTGAAAGACAATGACTTCTTCTTTGAAATTGAATTAGATGAGAATGGAACAACCCAAAATGTTTTTGGGCTGATGGGAGATCAAGGGCATCTTATATGAACTTTGGTGATGTGATAGTGTTTGATGTAACTTATAAGACCAATGCATTCTCCATGCCGTTTGCTCCATTTACCGGTATTAATCATCATAGGCAATCTTCACTTTTTGGTTGTGCTTTACTTGCTGATGAGACAGAAGCAACATTCACTTGGTTGTTTAAGACATGGTTAAAATGTATGTGGGGAAAAGCACCTACTTCGATTATCACAGATCAAGATGGTGCAATGCGAAAGGCTATTGCAACTGTTTTTCCGAACACCCATCACAGGTTTTGCTCATGGCACATATCTAATAATGTCATGATTCATCTAAAACAGTTGAAGTCCAACCATAGTGAATTTGAGAAAGAATATAATGATTGGATATATAGAAGTGATACAACCACTGAATTTGAGGAGAAATGGAAGATTATAAAAGAAAAATACAATTTGGACAAAAACAGTTGGTTGTCGTCCATGTATGATGTCAGACACCATTGGATATCTATATACATGAAGGATAAGTTCTTTGCCGGTATGACTTCGAGCCAAAGAAGCGAGAGCATGAACTCATTTTTTGATGGATTTGTGCATTCACAAACCCCACTGGCAGATTTTGTGAGGCAGTATGATAGGGCATTACAATCTCGTAGATTTGACGAGGAACAAGAGGATTTTAAGACTTTGAATTCCAAGCCTGTGCTATGTGGATACTCTCCTCTTGAGGCTGAAGCTGGGGCTATGTACACGAGATCAAATTTTGAAATGTTTAAAGATCAATTGAAAAGGAGCCAAGGATGCATTTACAAGAAAATCGGCGAGGAGAGTTCAATTACAAAATATGAAGTGTTTCCACATGATGATGCTGCTAAAAAACATGTTGTTGCATACCAAACTTGTGGACAATTGAATGTCACATGTAGTTGCAAGAAATTTGAAAGCGAAGGAATTTTGTGTATGCACATTTTGAAAATTTTTCATAAGAAACAACTCTGCAAAATTCCAAGTCAATATGTGCTATATCGTTGGACAATTAAAGCTAGATATTGTTATTCAAGCCGAAGTGAGGATACCAACCTCATTCATTCCTCTACAAGTCCACTTACCCCATTGCAAATATGGAAATTTCGGAATATGACTATCCGATTGCAAGATTTGGGAACAAGTTCAAATGAGCGATATCAGTTTGCATTACCACTTTTAGAAAATTTGGTTGAAAAGCTTGATGCGATTGGGACTTCATCTTCATTGAGAGTACAAACAAGTAACGAGTCTGTTGAGAGACAAGTTACAACTTCAATGGATCATATCCCTCAAATAGTAGTACGTGACCCCTCTCAGTTGCGTACTAAAGGTCGTCCCAAGAATAGTCACAGATTGA